>LNAC01000257.1:2248151-2267762 GCA_002007465.1 Ailurus styani
ACAGAGAGAGAGATTACAAGTAGGCAGAGAGGCAGGCAGAGAGAGAGGAGAGAGGAGGAAGCAGGCTCCCTGCTGAGCAGAGAGCCCGATGTGGGCCTCGATCCCAGGACCCTGGGATCATGACCTGAGCCGAAGGCAGCGGCTTTAACCCACTGAGCCACCCAGGCGCCCCTTCACGAAATGTTTTAAACAGGAATTGGTTTTTGTCCACGTGAGCCGTGTGGATACTCTGGCTGACTCGGGCTCCTGGTTTGGAGAGTTGCCCAGCCCTCTCATTATTGACAGAGGTTGAGTTCAGGGACCCTGGAGGCCTTTTTCAGAACCACCCCCCATCCCCATCCTGTGGGCTTAATGGTGTTTGTTGCTGGTCTGATTGCACCTTTTGAAATGCGCTTACCTTGATTTTAAGAATTGTGAAAGACTCAGTGTTGTGCACACCAGAGCTTTCCTACTTCAGAATCCTGGAAATGCCTGAAATGCTGAGGGATGGAGATGCCTTTTTTCAAGGACATGGCACAGAGCAGAGTTGAGGACTAAAGTTCCCCCATTGAGCATCACGGAATAACTATGTAACTAAACTTCTTTTGTCAAGCCAGCCAGTCCAATATTACGGTTCTGACTCTTCTATTTAAAAGCTCTGTGATATGAACACAATTGTTAACATCTCTGTGCCCTAGTTTCCTTCTCCATAAACTGAGGATAATAATAGTACATACCATTATAAGGTTGTTCTCAGAATTAAACAAGACAGCACACTGTTTGGTACACAGTATGTATACAATAATACATCTGCTTCTATTATTAATATTAGGCATTAAAAGGCAAGAACATAAAAGTTTACGTGTTATCTTCTTTTTCCTCCTCCTACTTCTTTACTTGTACTCCACTTGACCGTATTAAGATGCAAAATGAAGTTGGGAGAAGTTTTTATATACCTTCTAAACTTTATATTCATTGGATAGTAATATGCTTAAATAATGAACTTTCACATTAAGGCTTTGAGGCTGCACAGCTGAAATAAAAGGACTGGATACCTATGATGATTGCAAAGCTTCTAAAGACCCTAAACTTCCTGGTTAGGAATCTCTTTGTTGTGCAAAACCAAGCCAAGGACAGGATTTTCCCACCTTAGACCAGGATTGCTGTGACAGGGGTACTTCTGCCAGCAGAATTAGGACCCATCCTCCTTCCCCCGTTTGGAAATTTTTTGGGTTTTTTGGATGTACCCAAAGTTTCATTTGTTCATTTTATATCCCATGTGTTCGTGTGTGTGCATGTGTGTGTGTTCCAGTATTTGCTTATTAGGAACTTAATCCTACCTGATCAAGACATAGACTCATATCTGTGAATGTCTGTACTATTTTTCAACTGTTTTAATTCCTCCTTTTGACTGGCTGAGTTTTTTGGACATGTGTAATGTTTTCTCTAGTTTTTTTTTTTTTAAGATTTTTATTTATTTCACAGAGGGAGCGAGATCACAAGGAGGCAGAGAGGCAGGCAGAGAGAGAGGGGGAAGCAGGCTCCCTGCTGAGCAGAGAGCCCGATGCGGGCCTCGATCCCAGGACCCTGAGATCATGACCTGAGCCGAAAGCAGAGGCTTTAACCCACTGAGCCACCCAGGCGCCCATTCTCTAGTTTTTTTAATAGAGGAACGGGAACCATTTTATTTTTCAGGTAAGATTATTAACCATTGTAGCCAGTAATCATGGCAAATGCTGTGGGCCAGTGCTTGCCAGTCATCTGAGACTTGGATATTGGTGGGAAGCCCAGAGTGTAGAGAAGAGGAGGGGAAAAGTAAGAGCAAGGAAAAGGAGCAGCACATTTGCTATCCTAGACCTCTTATTTTTGCTCAAGGTGACAATAAATGTGTTTGTGTTTTGTTTTTAAAGATAGAAGAATCAAGCAGAAGCACAGTTATAAACAGCCAAATCTGTAAGTCTTGGTTTTCCTTCTAAATGAAACATGAAAAGGTGATCAATTTTTCAGAACTGTATATGGGACAAATTCAGCTTAAAGAGCCTACGTGGTCTTTGTGTTGTTTCTGAGGCAAAGATGAATCAGTCTCAACAAATGGGTTTTCACCAGGCAATCAATAGGACTTTGACCTTGAGCTAACTTTGCTTTAGCACTAGCAAGATGTACCTGAATTTGGACTCTGATACTATACTAGGAAAATTTGTTTCTTAATCGTTAGAATTTTGGTGAGGTCGATACAGATCTTAATGTTGTCCATAAAATTATGCTTGAGTAAGTATTGCTGAGCCAATTTTTTTTTTTTAAATATCAGACAGTTTCATTTTCAGAATCAGCCAGTGAAATTTAGCCAGGTCTTAGGCAATATCGAGCCCAACATATCCAACATTCTACTCTCTATAGCTCATGGTTAGTTTCATTTTCTGTGTTTCAAACATTTTCTTGAGGCTGGATGGAATTTCCACAATTACTTAGACTAATTGAACTAAATAAACTATTCTCTGCTTGTGATGTTAGTAACTCATGACTGATCATTTCGGAACATGGACTTACTCTAGGGATAGATACCTAGGGCAGGTGATGTAATTCCTGGACACCGGCAGTAAAAGTACAAGCAGTTGTTATTTTTCTGTGCTCCCTACTCTCTTAATTAGTCATTGAAAGCCTCATAAAAGAAGTAATGACTCATTCATTTTATAGGCAATCCCAGGAGTTCATACTTATTTTCCTGCTATTAGAAATATTGCTGCTAAACTGCAAAGTCTAGGTTATTTTCCAGTGGTTTTAAACTTGATGTTGGAAATAGGATGTGAAAAGCATAAACGGAACCCTCTTCCTGTGGCCGCTCCCTCTCGGCATTCAGGTCTCCTCCAGAGCACCCAATGTAGAGAAACCTCTCTGCTTCTGATGCTGATTTATTTATTTTTTTCAAAGCAGTAATCCCATTTGAAAATTTCTGGCAGGCGTGTGTGTGTGTGTGTGTGTGTGTGTGTGTGTGTGTGTGTGTGTGTGTGTGTGTGTGTGTGTGTGTGTNTTCTGGTCTGTTTTCTTTTCATCTACTCAGATCTGAGCTCCGTGAGTGGAGAGACCTCAGCTGTCACTTAGTGCTTGCTTCCTGCTGCCCCTCACCTCCCACCCCCTTCCCCCGGTACTGGCCTTCTGAGAGGGCATGGTAACTACTGGTGCTGGGTAGAGGAATATTGGAGGAAATAAAAGAGTAAGAACGAACTGTTCCTAGATCAGATAGTGCTTTTGTCATATTCTTTAGCTCCTGAAAGTCGTTAGGTGCTTAAGTGAATTGCAAACTACTATCTCTTTTTTTTTTTTTATTCTTTGCCCCAGGGGTACAAGTCTGTGAATCATCAGGCTTACACCTTTCACAGCGTTCACCAAAGCACAAACCCTCCCCAATGTCCATAACCCATCCACCCTATCCCTACCCTCCCACACCCCAGTAACCCTCAGTTTGCAAACTACTATCTCTTGCCTATTTGTCTGGCTGTGCTTTCTCTTTCTTACACTTGGGCTCTTGGTCTTCCTCTTCTCCTTGACGTCTCAGTGTTGGAGGATACTCTTCTAGATATTTCCCTTTTTTTTTTTTTTTTCTTTTTTTTTTTTAAAGATTTTATTTATTTGACAGAGAGAGATCACAAGTAGGCTGAGAGGTAGGCAGAGAGAGAGGAGGAAGCAAGCTCCTTGCCAAGCAGGGAGCCCGATGCGGGCCTCAATCCCAGGACCCTGAGATCATGACCTGAGCTGCAGGCAGAGGCTTTAACCCACTGAGCCACCCAGGCACCAGATATCTCCCTTTCTTACCTATGGATTTAGATCATTTCACCTGGTCCCATGGATTTAAATACTAAATACAGAGGACTACCCAATTTGTACCATGATTTCTCTGCAGGATTCAGACTCTGATATATAAATACCTATTGAGCATTCTCACTAGGATATCTAAGGGTCAAAAATTCTGGATTTCTTCTCCATAGCTGCTTCTCCCATGGAAATGGCACCAGTTGCTCAAGCGAAAAATTTACTCCTTAATTTGATGTCTCGCGTTTCCTTACCCTTGACATCCAGTCCATTGAGTCTGCTCCCTGTATATAGTTTTAAAATGTTATATGTATATGAAATGGAGGGGTGTGTGTGTGTGTGTGTGTGTACACATTTGCGTTGTTTCCCTCACAGAATATGGTGCCCTGTCCCCATTGTCTGCAATGTGTCTGAAACCTCATGAGAGCTAAATTATTTGCTGAGCAAATGAACACATGATTATACTGATCTGTGGTTTGAAAGGCGTTAAGAATGACTGATATCAGGAAAACAATGGATTTGTGGTTTGGGATTTATCTTTTGTGCTATTGTATGACCAAGGCCTTTTGTGTTGTCCAAATATAAACATCTCAGAAATGGAGCCATGGAAGAAGAAAGGCCTGCCTGTGAGCTAAGTAGGTGAGGCCAAGAGCTCCTCGGCAGGTCCAGAATCTGGTAAACCGAGGCTGCTGATGGGTTGGTGTGGATTGATAGTACTCTCCTGGACAGGAAAGGAAACTGAGGCTGTGCTGAGTTAAGTCACTAGGTGGATGACACAGCAGGTGACTGAGAGGCCAGGCCTAGAGCCCCGCCTTTCCCACTACAGTCCTAGTTCTGTAATGATAAAACTATACAGCTTTCTTGTCTCATCTTTTTGAAACCTAGCAGAGGGAATACATGTTAAACATTTGCGTTGGGGAATCCTGGCACACTCTAAAGCAAGAGTCAGCCAACTTTTCCTGTAAAAAACTAGATGGTAAATATTTAGGCTGGGTTTTTGGGCCAATAGGTCTCTGTCATAACTACTCAGCTCTGCTGTTATGGAGCCAAAGAAATCATCGGCAAGATGCAGACAAATGGATGTGGCTGTGTTCCAATCCAACTTTATTTATGGGCACTAAAATTTGAATTTTAGATAATTTCATGTGTCACAAAGTACATTGAAAGAACTTCCTTTTCAACTGTTGAAAAACAGAAAACTCCTTATTTGCTTCTGGACCATACAAAAAATGGGCGGTAGACTGGATTCAGCCATCATTGGCTGACCCCTGCTCTAAGGGATGTTATCAGAGTTTTCAAGTGTTGTATTTGAGAATGGCCTTCATGACGACCTCTGAATTGCAGCTACTGTAAGCTCCTTGAGGGAAGGCCCTTGGGATGTGTTACTCACCATGTTTTTTGTTTGTTTTACCAATTCTTGCTTGAGTTGACCCCATTTTGTTAAGCCCTGTTTTGCAGGCTACAAGAGAAAAAAAAGATCCTCCTTACATTTTAGGTCAAAAGAAAAGGGGGAAAAGTCAGCTGATGCATAATCCAATGAGAAATGTACCGAGGGCTGAGTTATCTTTCAAGTATTTTCACACTTCTGTGCTAAGATCTTGGATAAAATTTATTCTGAAGAGCCAGGGGTACAGCACCTGAACACTGCTCTCTCCACTGAGATGCTGGCTACAGCATCTCTCCTTGGCTGCTTGTATCCACCAGTGCTTGAAGCATCTCTGTCCTTAGACTCAACACTGTAGCACGGGTATTGCTTGTTCTTCCAAATTCTTTCTTCCCAGCCCAAGCACATTAAGATGAGAAAGTTCTGCTTCCTGCTTTTTTTTTTTTTTTTAAGATTTTATTTATTTATTTGAGACACAGAGAGAGAGATTACAAGTAGGCAGAGAGGCAGGCAGAGAGAGGAAGAAACAGGCACCCTGCAGAGCAGAGAGCCCGATGCGGGCCTCGATCCCAAGACCCTGAGCCGAAGGCAGAGGCTTTAACCCACTGAGCCACCCAGGCGCCCCTGCTTCCTGCTTTTTAAGACAAGGCAGTTTGGGGTATTCATTTAACCCTTGTTTCTCCACGAATGAGAATCGCATGCATGCTCAAATGTGCTCCTGAGTTCCTTCTTTCATTAGGGAGCTTTCTCCTTTCCCTCCTTACCTCTGGGTGCTTCTCTCTTGACAGTCATCTCAATCTGCCATCTGCCTTCGTTTTTAGGTATGGTGCTGGCTTTGTTTCTGTCATTTCACTGGGCTTTGGAAGGGCAGGGTCTTTCTTGCTTTTCTGTTGTTGTGGGCTCAGCAGCTCTTAGCATGGCTGCCTGGCCCTTGTTGGGACCTCAGTAAATAGCTGTTGTGTTGGACTGTCCCCCACGCCCTGAGCTTGCTTAGCCTTTCCTTTCTAGCTACTACTTTTTATCAATTCACAAATCTATAATTATTTTTCTGATTTAAAAAAAAAAGAAAAACTACCACGGGGGACACTTGGGTAGCCCAGTCAGTTAAGCATCTAACTCTTGATTTTTGGCTCAGGTCATGTGATCTCAGGGTCTTGAGGTGGAGCCCCACATTGGACTCTGCGCTCAGTGGGGGTGGTTGGGTGGGGGGGTCTGTTTCCCTCTCTCTCTCCCCCTCTTCCCCTCCCTCTGCTCGCAAGTAGGTGCAAGCTTGCTCTCTCTCTCTCTCACACACACACGCTTGCTCTCTCTCTAATATAAATAAAATCTTAAAATAAAACCTCCATGGATTTTCATTTTCTTTTGGGTTTCATGCTTATTCTGTGCGTTCTTTCGGGACTCCTCAGTGTTTTCCTCAGAGTTGCCTGCTTCACTTCCATCAGCCATCATTTATCATCCAGTTTTTTCTCCTCTCCATGTTTCATTTCCCTTTGAAATATGCATGTCCTCTGGAGCCAGTTTAGACCTTTCTTAAAGATATTCAGAATTGATCTAATCTTTCGAACTCCTCTTTCTTCATCTGAGTATTTACACATTCCTTCCTTGTCCTGCCTGTTTGCTGACTTAGGGAAGACACTATGGTTTAATTATTTGGTGAATAATAATTACTACATTATGAAAGGTTGACCAGTTTTTATCATCTCTGCTGATAGAAATAGCTTAGTAAATGTTCCCATATACCTATAAGCCTGGGGATAAATGAGTTGATCTCAGGTTGTGAAAAACCGTTTAATAAAATCAGAAACAAGTCAAAACAGATGTAAGGTTTTGAGGTCATTAATTTCCATTAAACTTCCCGGAGACCTGTGCACAAGCTAAAAAGATCTTCAGTGGAATTATATGAAATGCCATCTTCCATGGTGTACGGTGTGATAGAAAAATATAAAGCTAAATACTAACTGACGACTCCTAACCTGCAAACGTGTCTAAATAAAACTGTGGATAACCTCATTACTTGGAATAGTTAATAGAGTAGGCACAGGAAATTTTCTACATAGATTCCTCCTGTTATTTCTTGTCAAGGTCCACTTACTGTAGAACCAACCAGAGCCTTTATGAAATAACTGTCATTAGATGTACTTTGAAAAATAATGCCATGGGAGGCTTATTTGGTAGTGGTTTTTACATATGCATGAAAAGGTAAATTAGGGAAAAGGTGGAACTAATCAGGGGCACCTGGCTGGCTCAAGTTGGTTAAGCATCTGCCTTCAGCTCAGGTCATGATCTCAGGGTCCTGGGATCGAGCCCCACATCAGGCTCCCTGCTCAGTGGGGAGCCTGCTTCTCCCTCTTCCTCTGCCCCCTGTTCCCCAGCTTGTGCTCTCTGCCTCTCTCTCTCTCTCTCTGTTAAATAAATAAATAAATAAAATCTTAAAAAAAAAAACTAATCAATGAGAGAAACAGAATGCATAAGATACCAAAAAGAGATGAGGTTTTCTCCTCAAAATTAGTATTGATCTATAAGATGTTTCTTGAGCAAATGTGTGTTGTGCACCTAATATGAACACAGCCATTGACATCATGATATTAAGTCTTGTGAAGATTGGTCTGTGTAGCAGAGGCGAGAGAGAGGTACAAAACCAAATGAAAGTTCCATATAGGTGGTACTAAAAAGCTCTAGTAATTAAGAGAGACTGCTAGTTTTGGCTAAGTGGTATGAGAAGGCCCTGTGGAAGAGGTGGGTTTGCGATCTCCTTTGAAAAAAGTGGGGGGGCGGTGCACAGTTAGTAGGAAAGCATGCCTTTTGGAGGGAAAGTTGCAGATAGGAACCAAAAGGGAAGAACTATAAGGCAGTAAAAAGTTTGTCTGGGGTTCAAGGGGTACTGCTGAAAATACAAATGTAGAGTTTGAATACCATTGGGGAGAATAATAGTAATTATTATAATAACGACAGAACAGTAACTCGCTTCCAGGGTCACGTGGCGGTGAGAATACTGTTGGAAGTCTGTGTGCAGTCAGTCCCTGGTACCTAGCGTGCACTCTTTGACGGGTATTAGAAGGAGGGTAGGGAGACGCTGTCTGTATTTGAGCAGAAAAGAGGCATGGTCACGTGCCTGACGGAATGGGGTGGGGGGAGGGCCTTGTGGCAACTGGGAGAGGTAATAAGGTGTGTTCTGGGCCTGACTTGTAGAGTCCATTTCTGGTCTTGACCTCTCCATTGAGTTGGAAGTCAGGCACAGATGATAATGAGGGGATGAGAAGATCATGTGCCGTCAGGATGGAAGAGGAAGAACCATGAACTCAGACTTGAGGAGGCAGGACCTCACACTTCTTAACATATTATGAGAAATTCGATTTCATTTTTTCTTAATTCTTCACCCACATTTTACATATTCTCTTTCAGGATCTAAAAACGTCCTGCACGGTGTCAGGGCAAGGGGTGATGACTTGGGGGGGCAGATGAGAGAAAAAATGCATGCAGTTTTGTGGAGGAAGGAAAAGAACCCAGATCTTCCAGAGGCATTCTTTGGTCTTTGTAAATAGCTGCTTTGGCATTTTGGCTTCCTATTTGTGCCCATTTGTCAGGCTGCTTCTGTCCCCATGGTTCTTATTCCTAGTCTCCTGCCTGAACGTATGAATGGTGCAGCCACTTGTGAGGTGTACTAGGATTGTCTTTTTGGCTGGGAACAAAGTAGGGCCCATCCCCTGAAGAAGATTGATTCTATCCTGTTCTTTCTGTCTTGTCCAGCTTTCCTGTGAACTTACTTATATGGTTCATCAAAATGTTTTAGTTGGTCAGTCTATGCAAAGTGCTGCTTTGGGGCAAAGGGGCATTTCTAAATGGTTCTTATTTCAGCATTTCTTTTATATCGGGATTCCCACCAGGGATAGATCCATAACCTATAGCCTTGCTAAGAGGACTAACCACAGACCTCGTCCAGTGTCCAGAGCTGCTCACTTAAACATGGCTTGTGCGCTTTGTGAAAGCCGGATAGATGTTCTTTTTTTTTTTTTTTTTAAGATTTTTATTTATTTATTTGACAGAGATTACAAGTAGGCAGAGAGGCAGGCAGAGAGAGAGGAGGAAGCAGGCCCTCTGCCGAGTAGAGAGCCTGATGCGGGGCTCGATCTCAGGACCCTGAGATCATGACTTGAGCCGAAGGCAGAGGCTCAACCCACTGAGCCACCCAGGAGCCCCAGATGTTCTCTTTAGATTCCTGTCAAGGCTTAGAGAGCACTTGTGATTTACATTCACTTCTTCAAGCTTATTGTTACAGTGGTATTTCAAATAACAGGCAGACCTAGCTCATTGGACTGGAAAGGTTGGGTGCAGGAGGCAGAAAGTGTCTGCAGGTGTTTCTGCTCTAAGGTTGCTTTTTCATCATGATGGAGATTCAGTAGATTTATATCTTAAGGGAATTTAGTAGAGAAAAAAAGTAAGCATCTTGATCATTCCTAACAATAATCCCTAGTGTTTATCAAGCTTTGTTAAGCAATTTACGTGAATGTCTCTGCCCTATTTCAGAGATAGACTGCGTCTGGAAGGTGAAGGTATTCAGTCCACATCTTCTCAGCAGTGGAGCTAAGACTCAAACTCCCATCTCATCTCTGTTTTACTAGAACTCTTAACGGTGAGGCTCCACCACGTCTATTGTTGAATGACAATAAAAATGAGCAAGTTGGCTCTAGCAGAATGTTTAAGGAAGTGCCATTTGTCTTGTGAGTGAAGAAGATGAGACTCGTTGGGAGCTTGCTGTGGGTGGCCTGATGGAGATCGGGAGCTTGCCACAGGCTGTGTTGTGCGTGAGATACTTGTTTCCGTGTTGTATCTTCATCCCACGTTAATGGGTACATAGTATTATGTCTATTTGACGGAGTTGAAAGCTGAGATTTTTAGGAGACAAAGTGAACTCCTCAAGTTCACCATAGCCAGTTGGTTGTGGAGCTGGGCTTTGAACCCAAATCTGTCTGCCTGTCCTGTTTATCTCTGCTCTTTATACGTTGTCTTGGTGCCATGTTGTAGCAGGCTAATAGAAAAGCACCACTCAGCATTCAACTTAGTCACTCAAAAAATACAACGTAGTGTATGCTTTTATTAAAAGTACAACTCGTTTGGGGCATCTGGGTGGCTCAGTTCGTTGAATTGTCTGCCTTCAGCTCAGGTCATGATCCCAGGGTCCTTGGATGGAGCCCTGCCTCAGTCTCCCTGCTCGGCGGGGAGTCTGCTTCTTCCTCTCCTACTCCCCCTGTTTGTCTTCCCTCTCTCTCTGTGTCAAATAAATAAATAAAATTAAAAAAAAATACCACTCCTTTGTGGCACAGTCTGTATAGCCCATAGTTTCATTTGGTTGAACGTTGTACAAATACATTTAGAATATGGAGAAAAATCTTTGAACATTTTTTTGGAGGCTTTGTTTTTAGGGGGATACTTGCTTAATTAGGGTGACAGTGGTGCAACTTGTTCATCTGTTCATCCTTTTTTCCCTTCAAAGACTTGATCAAATTCTTAATACAAGACCACTTGTTAGGTACTGTGCAAGAGGAATAAACTTGTATTATTTAGAGTCATTGGCACAGTCTACATAAAACCAGCCCGTTTCATGGAGGATGGACTCATTTGGTAAGTCACTGTGTACACCTGTAACCATAGCTGTGTGACTCTGAGTGTTTGCTAAAACTTATTTAATTACTTTATCTTATTTTGTGTTCTCCTCATGAGACAGAGCACCATAGTCGTGTGCTTGATACTTATCTTAGAGCAAAATGGATCTGTATGCTTAAGAATTCACTTGGCAGCTAAAAAATAAATATAAGGAACCTTGAAAAGAGAGGTAGATTTCCTCTCTAAAATGTGCCAAAATTGAAAATGTTGAGAGAAGAGTGTGTTTTGAGGTTCCCTGAGTAGACATTTCACTGTCTTTTTTTTTTTTATTGAGCTGGTTGTCAGGGTCACTCTATGACTATAGAGTATGCACAGACAGCCTGTTTGGGTCAGAAAAAGAGATAATTGAATGTCCTGAGACTCAAGGTACATGTCATACTGTTTGCTTTGTTCAAAAGTGGGCAGAAGAGAGAAACCTCTGGATGATGGAGCCCAGAAGAGAAATGGCTTAAAGCAATCTGCTTATGAAGTCCATCTGACTGACGCCTTGTATTGGCTGACAGACTACTCTCCATAAGATTTATCTGGCATATTCCTACTTCCTCTTTAAAATAAAGAGGCTTCCTTTGTAGGAAGCTGCGTGTTGCTGGGAGCTAGCTATGTGCGTCTCAGTTCAAATCACCTAGTGAGAGTCTGCAGCCTTGTGCGATAGCTCTGAAATACTCTGAGGCATATAGCTTATTTGAGAAATAAATGGGCGGTGTTCATTTTTAGGATGAACAATCATTGAAAACTATTTTGGGGATGACTTTTGCTTTGCTAAGGGTGTTGATCATTGATTCTTCAGACCAAGCTCAAGATTTTTTCCATTTTTGGATTTTGGAAAAGGCATGGTCTGGTCTCTTTCAGTGAGCATATTGTGTGACCCTTCAGTGATGGATCCTGGTGGTATGGTGTGATCCTTTGTTGGAGTGCATCCTCAAAGGCTTTTGGACTCATAACTTCAAGGACTATCATAACTTGATCCTTCTTATCAACTTGTCATTTTATATACTTAGGTCTATTCCATGGCAAGTTTTGAATGGAGTTGCTTGATTTCTTTTTAACCAAGATTTGCATAACCTTAAAATCTACATAGCACTAGAGTTCAAAACTTCTTAAAAATTGAGATGTAAAAAAAAAAATTGATGTAATTTCCATACTGTAAAATTCACCTCTTAAAAGGGTGTGGTGTAAATTCACAGGATTGTGCAACCATCAACACCATATATTCCCAGATCAAATCCTTTCCATCACTCCAAAAAGAAACCTACCTACGAGCAGTTGCTCCCCATTTTCCCCGCTTTCAATCCCTAGCACCCACTTATATATTTTCTATCTTTGTGAATTTGCCTATTCTGGGCATTTCATACAAATGAAATCATGCAGTATGTGATCTTTTTTGTCTGCTGCTCTCACCTAGTATAATGCCTGAGATTCGTTCATATTATAGCAGGTCAATACTTTAGTTCTTAAGGCTGTGTAATAGTCCACTGTATGGATGTACCATCTTTCATCCATTCATCAGTTGACAGACATTTGAGTTTCCATTTTTTTTGGCAATGAGAACTCATGCTTCTGTGGATATTTGTGTACAAGTGTTTGTGTGGACATATGTTTTCAATTCTTTGGGGAGTGAAATTGCTGCACCATATGGTGACTCTGTGATTAACTTTTTGAAGAACTGCCAAACTGTTTCCAAAGTGGCTGTACCATTTTACATTCCCACTGGCAACAGAGAAGGGTTCCAATTTTTCCTCCGCCTTGTCAACATTTGTTTGTCTGTCCTTTGGATTACTGCCATCCTAGTAGGTGTAAATGGTATTCTTGTAGTTCTGATTTGCAGTGCCCTAATGACTAATAAACATCTTGTCATGTCTTACTGGCCATTTGCATGTATCATTTGGATAAAAGCCTATTTAAATCCTTGCCCATTTTTATTGGGTTTCTTTCTGTTTAAGAGTTCTTTATATATAATCTGATTACATGTTGCTCATCAGACATGATTTGCAAATACCTTTTCTCATTCTGTGAGATTTTTATTTTCTTGATTGTGTCCTCTGAAGTGCAACAGAATTTTAATTTCTGTGTAGTCAAATTTACCTGTTCTTAGACTGCTGGTACTTTTGGCATCCTAGCTGAGAAACCACTCTCTAATCTATGGTCATGAAGATTTATGCCCATGTTTTTTTCTGAAATATTTGTAGTTTTGCCTCTTTTTATTTTCTGATCCATTTTGAGTTAATTTTTTGTATATGGTATGAGGTAGAGGTTCAGCTTCGTTCTGTTTCATGTGGACATACAGTTGTCCCAGCACCATTTGTTGAAAGATGATTCTCTCTCCATTGAATTGCTTTGGCATCCTTGTCGAAAATCAGTCATATGTAAAAGAGTTTATTTCTGGACTCTGTTTTATTGTTTTGATCTATATGCTCTGATGGCAGTGCTATACTGTCTTGATTACTCCCCCTTCGTAGTTAACCCTGAAATTGGGAAGGCCAGTCTTCCAACTCCGCGCCCTCTCCCCCCGCCCCCAAGATTATTTTGGTTGGTCTGGATCCCTTGAAATTCTTTATGTATTTTCATATGAGTTTGTCGTTTCTTCAGTGAAACCAGCTAGATTTTTTTAAAAAAGATTTTATTTATTTGAGAGTGAGACAGAGTGCACAAGCAGGGAGAGGGGCAGAGGGACAAGCAGACTCCCCTCTGAGTGGGGAGCCTGACATGGGGTTGGATCCCAGGACCTCAAGATCATGACCTGAGTCGAAGTCACTTAACTAACTGAGCCACCCAGGCACTCCGAAACCAGCTAGGATTCTGATAGGGATTGTGTTGACTGTAGATTAGTTTGGGGAGTATTGCTATCTCAACAATATTAAGTCATGATTAGTGAACATGGGATATCTTTGCATTTATTTAGGTCGTCTTTAGTTTCTTTCAACAATGTTTTATGGTTTTCAGGGTATATATTTTGCATGTGTTTTGTTAAATTTATTCCCAAGTATTCTTTTGATGCCCTTGTAAGTGAAATTGTTAATTTCAGGTTTTGGATTGTTCATTGCTAGTGTGCAGAAATACACTTGATTTTTGTATCCTGCAAACTCGCTGAACTCATTATTAGCTCTAATAGTTGTGGATTCTTTAGGATTTTCTAAGTACAAGATTATACCATCTACAAAGACTTTTTACTACTTTTCCAATATGGATGCTTTCTATTTCATTTTCTTGCGCAATTTTTCTATCTAAAACCTCCAGTACACTTTTGAAGGGAAGTAGTGAGAGGAAACCTCCTGATTTTGTTTCTAACTTTAGAGGGAAAATTTTAGTCTTTAACTACTAAGTATCATGTTAGCTATGGGTTTGTCATAGATGCCTTCTATCAGGTTGAGGAAATTTGGCTTTTTCCTGGTTTGTTATGTTTTTACTGTGAAAGGGTATTGGATTTTATCAGATGTGTTTTTGTCCTTTATCCTATTAATATGGTGTATTATGTCAATTTTTATATGTTGAACCAACCTTGCATTCCTGAGATAAATCTTCCTTGGTCACAGTGTATAATCTTTTTTATCTTTAAAATCAACTTGATGTTCAGGCTATTGCCTTGAGAGGAAAAGGTTTTGTGTTGGAATTCCTTCTATACTTTTTAACAAAATTCAGTGGAATTTGGGATGTCAGGTGAGATGATGGAGTTATGTGATCTGAATTGGCACTTGAAGGCAAATCATAGCATTGCTACTGGGTAGCCTTCAGAGGATAATTGCTTTGTTGGGTTTCAGACATTCTAGATGAATCAGTGGAAAACCAGGCTATCCTGTGGGTAGGGAGAAACTGTGTTATTGCCAAGAAACTTTTCCCTAGAGTGTGAGTTACTTTTTAAATCTGTACCCACCATATAAATCTTAAATGGGGACATTTGGGGAAAGAAGGACAGAAGGTTTTTATTGTTTGTTTTAACAGTTTCTTGGAAAGATGGTAGACTTGGTGTAAGTAATGAAAGCACATAAGAGGAAGAGGGGACTCGGGATGTGCTAGGAGAGTCCACTTAGATTTCAGCATTGTAGTTTTCAATACACGATAGAGTTTTTTCATTGAGGTTAGAAAGCAAAATAAAAAACATTGACTTGCTGGATTTGTTTTTGCCCTGAAGGTTGATGGTTTCAGGCCTTTTCATTTCTGACTTCATGGTTTGAAAATATATTTGTTTTGAAAAAGAACGATTGACTCTAGTCACTCTTGCAGCCAAAGTATATGTGAGGGATTTGAAGGAGTTGTGATTTTTATGATTTTCAACAATATTATCCTATGGAAATTCAGTGAGGCTCTGCTCTCTAATGTTTTTGTTACAAAGTTTCAGATCTGCTACATGCTAAATGATGTTCTTTCAAAACATGAGTGTGCCACAGTACAGGTTCTTCCCAGGAGCCGAGGTTGACCAGGGTGTGTGGCTGCCTAATGTTACGGGGTAATCTGAAAGTGAACAGAGCACAGTGAGTTCCCAGAGTTTTTCCCATGGGTGTCATGGTCCCTTGTTTGGGTTGGCACTGAGGCTCTCTGACATTGGGTCACTATGAAAACATGTTGCTTGGGAGAAGTAACAGTAACCCACTGGGATCCAGCAAGATTGAGTCCTGAGAAATTTCAATTTGATTTTAATACTTACCCGGAGATTATAGACGTGGAAAACAACAGGTCCATGGAATATTTCCTTGGAAGGAAAAACAAAAAACTTGAAAGATGCATTTTTTTTTTCTTGTGCATTTCTGCCTTGCATAGATCACACACCTGGTAGGACTAAAATGGCGTTCTTCAGTGATCTTAAAGTTTTTGGAGCGTTGTCCTGATTTTTCTCATTAGAAGTGTTCAGGCTTTTAATGCAGTCGGAGTCCACAGGGAGAAATGGGCTCCTTGAAGCCACCTTATTTAAATGTGAAGTGTTTTGTTTGGGTATTTCCAAACTGTCTTGTTTTGATGGTGACTGATAAGTATCTCCTTTTATGCTTTGATAAAATGGTGAAATGGAAGAGACCAGACGATTAAAAGATATAAACAAATAAAAAGATATCAGAGAGGATATGAAGGACACTGAAGATGGAAGTTATTGTCTCTCTTTTAATATAGTCTTGTAAAATACAACCCTTTTAAATTCTCTCCTTTAGATCACAGGGGAAAAAGAAGGAATGCTCTGATTCAATAAACAGATGGAAAATCTGGGGATATTGGAATTGGGGCCAGTGTTTTGCTGCTACCAGAAGCTGTATAGAGAGGCACAAGCCATTCAGAGAGGAAAGTGAGAGGGCTTTAGAAGTGCGCCCCTCGTTTGCTGGGGAGCAGGGAGACATGTCAGGTGTACTCATGCTTTACCTGCTGGCCAGAAACTTACAGCAACTTTGTCTTTCTCACTGGATCATTTCAGAAAGTGACAGGGGCTATAAGTGATATTACTCAGATGCCTGTCTCTAGATGTCTCAATTTCTGGAAGTCAGGTTATATCACTGTGATAAATGCTTTTGCTTTCTAAATATTCTACAGAAACATTGGCTCTGGAGGGAGCATGTTTTGACCGCTGGCAGGAAGGGTGATGGATTTAAGGTGAAGGGCCTCTTCTGGGCATGGGGGTCCCTTGCTTAGGTCTCCAGCCTTGTAACCTTTGGTTTGGAGACAGCGCTAGTGATCAGATGCTAAGGTGAGGCTGGTGCACTGCGAAGGAGACTCATGTGCTTCTTGACCCCGTCTGGCTTGCCCTTGGGAAAACGGGGTAGCAGATAACACAGGCCACTGGTGCCTTGTGGCCGGCTGGTCTTTCAAGGCTTCACTTCCCTCTCAAAGGCCCTGGCATCTCAGGGCTTTCATTGTGGCCATCTATTGAGTCTCGCCTATCCAGGTGCACATGCCGGTTGCTTCTGGGCAGATTCCTGCTTGGAGTGGTAGCTAGCTGGTCGTAGCTGCTGAATGTGTCCTCTTTCCCTGAGCTGTTTTGTTTTTATTTTTTAATAATTTATTTTTATTTTTAGAGCAGCTCTAGGTTCACAGAAAAAAATTGACTGGAAGGTACAGAGACTTCCCAAATATCCCCAAAGCATTTCCATTTTAACAGTGGCTTCTAGCAATGTAGAGGCTTGTCACAAAAGTGTGGATTTCAGACAATAATAGCAATTCAGGGAAGCCAGAGAGTGATGGCTGTAAATAATAATTGTAATAACAATAATGACTAACATTTATCGAGCACTCTTACATGACAGGGAGTGAAGTATATGTCACACACATGCTTTAATTGTCATGACAACACTCTGAGCTGGGTTCCATTAGGATCCCCATGGAGGGGGAGCTTGAAGGGGGCAGATCACTCATCCAAAGGCATAGAGCTAATGCCTAGCAAGATCAGAATTCATATCAGGGGGTCACATGCCAGAACCCATACTCTTTGCGGTTGCTGTTGTCCTGGACATCACATCAGGTGGGTGCCTGTATCAGTCTAGGGCCCCATAAGAACTGGGGAGTTTCTAGGCAATAAAGATAGGGGCAAGGGCTGTAACCTCAGTCAGAGGATGAATGCCCCAGCCCAGGGTGGCACCAGAGGGTGGGCACCAAAGGAATAGGAACCAAGATCTCACTCTTCTCCTTCTGTCCAGTATCCTGCAAGTGCTGCTCAGTAACTAGGGGAAAGCCAGAGACCAGGAGAGCCCGTGGCTGCAATCTACATGGACCAGACGTGCAGGGACAAGGGGAGGAGGTGGCTGTCACAGGGGAGAGGGGCCAGCAGATGCAAACTTTGCCTTAGGTAGAGGGATGTACCCATTGCCACAGCTCAGCTTAGCAGGGAGAGAATCCTTCTTATTCTCTTTCTTGACTCCCATCTCTTGCCAGGCCTTCTTATTGATGGAGCCCAATGGGAAGCTAGGAGGCAGGGAAAGCCAGGGTGATGCAATCTTCGGGGCGCAGAACAGGGCAGAGGAGGGTAGAGAGAGTCTAGAGGAGCACACACATGCAAAATCTTGCTCACGACCCATCTGTGAGTCCGTCCCTGAAGAGCACACTCAGAAGAAGCCCCACGGGGGCAGCTTCCAGGTCAGTGGGTCCTTGGTCAGCAGCTGTATTGAGGCCGGTTGCCTTTGTCTAGACAGCATCTTTCACTTGACCTTGTTACATACCCGTTTTCTCAAAGCCTTCTGGAAGAAGCCTGCATCTGCTTGCTTTGCCTTGTTAGTAAAAGCCAGCATATTTGCAGAAGGCTGCTCTCCTCACATCTAGATGTCTGCGTAGTTTGCAAATTCTTGACCTTGAGTGGCCCTGGCATGTAGTTATCCTTCTGTGTCTACACCTGGGCCCTGGGGCATTTGTGTCCTTCAGATGCCCCTTCCTTTGATAAACTTTCTGAAGGTTCAGCATTTTCTGTGTCTCATTAAAATTTAATTTGCTGTAACATTGCCAGGCCCAGCCATAGCTATACTTAAATGGTTTCGTTGCCTCATTCTCTGCTCTGCCTCTGCTTTTGAGATTCTTGAGGCAGTAAATGCGTTCGGTGTGCCAGCAGCCATGAAGGGCAGGCCAGGCTGTGCAGACGAGATCTGTGTGTTCACAGGTTTGCTTTTCAACAACATTGGTGAGCGTGAGGTAGACGGGAAGGGACTGTGGGACAGCAGGAAACCTCTGGAAGCAAGTATTTGTTCATTAAACGCTTGGCGCTTGTTGGTTCTGGGGATGCCCACTTAAAATATAGCAAGGTTTTATGTTGGAATGCTTTTCTAAGCTTTAGCAATAGAAACGTCCCCTGGACCCAATTGTGTAATTGGCATAAGGACTACAGCGGATTTTTACAATTATCTCCAGGTACCCAGGGTTGTGTATACGCAACCTTTGGAAAATATTCTTAAAGCTGGAAAACAAAATTTTCTGTTGGGAACATCGTTGAGAAGGATGTTACACTGTGTACCAAGAATAAGATGATAGACTTGGCTAGGGAAGATAGGAAAGGAAAAGCTCTCCTTGGACTTCTGGCATGGTGGTTGACAGGGAAGCCTGCCTAAGCAGCGACGACACCAGTGGGGATGGAAAGAAAGCTTCAGGGAAGGTAGGGTGGCCCGAGCCAGGACTTTGGAGGACTGAGAATTCCAGGTCTTCTAAGCAGTGATTGAAGGATTTCTTCCCTGGGTTTTGAGAAGTAGATGCATTAGAGGAAGGGGTTATACTGTGTTTCAATTTGTTAAAATATACTTCTTAAAAAAACAAAAACTAAAACTAAATATCCTGAAAATTTGAACTTGGTTAATCAGCAGTCAGATCACTGGTCATTGTCACAGATGGTTTGTTGAACCAGAGCAAATAGAAGAATGTCAGGGCATTTGAAGGATTTTAGATGCAGAAGTCTCTTATTGTAAATGTCATCTTTCTTGCTTTCTTTTCTGCCAGATTCTTAGTACGTCGCCCTGACTTCCCATCTCTCCTGTTTTGTTTGTCACTCTAATTCCTTTATATTTGTTCTTTCTCGCCACCCTAGTTCAGCTCTCCTCTGTGCGCGTGTGTTTCCTTCTGGGATGTTTTTGGCCCCAGACTCCTTCGTCTGCTCGTCCCTGTGCCCGGGGTCTCATCACGTCCCGCCCCCACGCCGCCTCCTCCCCAGGAACCTGGAAGTAGTGCGGCAGCACGTCGTGGACTTTGGGGGAAGCGAAGGGGTGGGTGCATGAGCCGTGCGCTCGGGCTCTTCTGCCTCCTGCTGCTGGGCTGCCGTGGCCGTGGGCCCCCACGCCAGCCCGTCGCCCGGCCCCCGGGAGGCGCTTCGCGAGTGCCTCCCGAACGGTGGCGGC
>LNAC01000257.1:2267841-2418685 GCA_002007465.1 Ailurus styani
GGGAACGTCTGGGCCCGCGGGCGCGGACGGCGAGGCCTGCCCTTGGGGAGGGCGTGGGCCGCTGCCGTGGGGCTTCTGCCTGGCGTGGCGGCGCCGCCGGCCCGGCTGCCGGTGCGCCTCGGCGCGCTGTTTCTCCCTCGCCCGCGTGTCTTCGTCGGGCTCCGCTGTTTCTTTCCCTCTCTCCGTTCATACAGTAAACTCGATTCTTAATGTTCCATCAGGTTGCACCCTCCTCGTGGCGCAGCCACCTTCGGGCGGCGTGGCTGCGGCCGGCCGGCCTGCTCCGTCCATCCTGGCTGTCCCCGCCGCCCGCTCCGCCTCTCCCTGCTTTTCCTGGCCTTGTCGCTGTGCCTCCTCTACTGCCCTCCCTCTTCTGGTACCCTTGGACTCTTTCGTTCTGCCTAAATGACACAGGTCTCGGTCTTTCTAAGCTAAAGAGCTGGTGCTTTGTTACAGGGGCCTTCTTCCGTCAGACAGCCTGTGCCTTTCCCTTTGGCCTATTTTCTTTTCCTGGGAGATTCATCCCCTTAGACGTTCGCTGGCCAAGTCATCTAGTATTTCTTGAGCCCTTTCCTAGGCCGCTCATTGTCGGGTTATGGTGAGCAAACCTATAACCCAAATCCTCCACGGAGCTTAGGGTCAATGGCAGAGGATTAGACGTAAATCCAATGGTGTAAATTTGCAGCTGGGCAGAGACAGAATATGTAAAAGGAGAAATAGATCAGGATCAAGGTGCTCTAGGAGTTTTTAAAAGCTTTTCATCGAAGTATAATATACTTGTAGGAGAGTGTGTACATATTAAGTGTGCAGCTTGATGAATCTTCACAAACTCAACCGTGCTGTGTAGCTAGCACCAGACGGAGAAACACAACTTGACCAGCCCCCAGAATCCCCGGTTGTATTCCCTTTAAGTTCCTACTCCCTATCTAAGGATTGCAGCCTCTGTAATTGCAACTCCTAACAGTGCATGGTTTGGAGCATGGGTCAAATACAAAGCTAGGAGAGCCTTCCTTAAAGAAGCGTGGCTTGAGCTGAGGATGTTAAGGCAGAGACTGAGGGAAGAGTTTCCTGGTGAGGAATTCTGTGAGATGAGGGAGCGGGAAGCTTTTGAGGAATAAAAGACAACATGGGATGGGAAAAGAGGTTTTTTGGTACAGGAGAAGGCTGGAAAGAAAGGTAAGGCTGGACCATGCTGGATCTCAAGGACTATCGTAAGGGTTTTGATTCATCCTAAAAGCAGTGGAGATGGGGGTCCCATGAGTTTTGTAAAGATCATTCTGGATGCAGAGAAAAGAATGGCTTGAAGAGGGGTCACAGTGAATATGTGGAGACCAGTTGGGGGTTCTTGCAGTATTCTAAGCTGGGGAAGTTGTGACTTGGTCCAGGGTGGTGGTAGCAACGTAGGCAAGTGGGTGGATTTGAGAGCTGTTTTGGAGCAAAGATGGACAGGACTTGTTGATTGATAAGCCACGAAGACCAGAAGAGGAAGATGTCCAGGATGACTTCTGTGTTTCTGGCTTGGAAACATGAAAGAATGGTGACGCCAGCTGCTGAGATCATCTGTCAGCTCAACCACAGTGGTTTTACAGAATATAGGTCTGGAACAAAGTTGGCAGAACAAAGACAGGTGTAATTAGTTTTGTGTCCATCCTAGCAAATGTTGGCTCTAAGTCATAGTTTGGTTTGTTGGGTATTAAAAGAATGTGCCACATTTACTCATGTATTTCCTAACTTATTGCCCTCAGGTGTACTCTTGCGTACACACACACACACAAATACACGTACAAATATATACACATACACGTGCACATGTGTCGCTTATCAGGCCAGAGTTCACTGGAGTGGAATATTCAAGTATTTGAAGGAATGATGATAACTGTTCTTTTTTTAAGGGTTTTATTTATTTGAGAGAGAGAGGGTGTGTGGGAGAAAGAGCGAAAACAAGCAGGGGAGATGGGTACAGGGAGAAGCAGGCCCCCTACTGAGCAGGAAGCCTAATTTGGGGCTCAGTCGCAGGAACCTGGGATCATGACCTGAGCTAAAGGCAGACGTTTAATTGAGCCACACGGGTGCCCCTGATAACTATTACATTTGATGACAATGGCAGGGTTAATACCTATTACCTGTTCGCAGCTCATAAAGCACTCTTAGCAAGTTCTCAGAGGAGCCCCTGGAATCCCACTGGTGACTGCGGGTTTTAGTGATGCTGTCTCTACTTGAGGTAGAGATGGTAGCAGTGGTGTTCAGGATATAAATCTGGATCTTGCCCTGAAACGATGGAATAGAGGCAATGAGACATTTATGCCGATGTCTACTGTGTACGATGGTGCCATACTGATTAATTACCTCCTATTAGAAACCCAAGTATTGTACCAAGTGCTACATTAGACTCTGTAGATAAAAAAGATAAGTAACGTTGACTCAGTTTGCCAGTGCTTATTAATTTCTTTATTCTGTGCTGGACCTTGGGTTTCAATGGTGAACTGGAACAAACATCACGTCCCTGCTCTCAGTTTCTAGGCTAGTAGAGGAAATGTACATTAGTTAAACAACAAACAAATGACAATGATGAGTACTGTAAGGGAGAAATACATACTATTATGAGGACATGTAAATAGGGATTGGCTCTAGTGAGGGGAATCTGCAAAGGCTTCTCTGGGGAAATGATGATTCTGTTGTAAGAATAGTATCATTTGGACAAGAGAGGACGGTGAGAAAAGCAGTCTTAGTAGGGCAGTTTGAAAAATGAAACAGGCCAGGTCATGTGTGAGGAGCCCATTAAGCCCCAGATTCCTGACACTTAGCATCACAGAGGTTTAGTTCTTCCTTCCCCATGTGAATGATGTAGCTTGCTAAGGTCCTAATCATAGGTAATCAGGAACCCCACCAAATGAAGACTTTTCTTTCTAAAGCATTGTAAGTCATTGTGGCATGAGAAGAGAGGACATGGAGTTCTCATGCTTTAGTTTTCTCTCTGCTCACTCAGAAATAATATATTTCTGCTCTGGCCCATTGGCCAGAGCGATCACTACCACACCAGCTGCAGGGGACTGGAAGGTATACTTTCTGTGTTAAGTGATAATGACGTTCACTGACGTGTGATTATGGCTATGTCAGAGGAGTAGAACATCTCCATGACCCTGCAAATGACATCTCAGATCAATTTGGGGGCTTATAAAACACAGGTGGTAAAAGAGGGGAAGGAGTCAAGAAGAAACGTGGTCTTTAGCACCCAGGTGAGTGTAGAATTAAAATACAGTTCACAAAGTTAAGGAAATGAATGGAGGCTTTTAGGGAGAGGGATGATAAGTCTGGTTGAAGTCATGTTTAGTCTGGGGGGTATTTTTAGAAGAAAATGTCTAACCATTGGAAGTTCAGGACTTCAGCTGTAGAAGGGAGGGTTGGAGATGGCATGTTGAAAATAGTACAAGGAGTGACAGGTGCAACTAAAACAGAAGAGGGTAAGGACTGTCCCTTGGGAAACCATTCCATGCAGCTATACCAGGAAGACACAGACTCTTCCAGAGAGAAGAGGAGCAATCAGAGGACAGCACATGGGGGTTATAATAGCTCAGTTACGGGGCATTTCAGAAGGGGGCAGTGGCCAGCACTGTCAAATGCTGTGGACATTATAAATGGATAATGAGGCCAGGTCCCTGGGTTGGAGAATTGAGGGAGGTCACTGATGATCTCTTCTAGGAAGGAGAAAGAAATGATGGATTTCTGGGAGATTATTAAAGTCATGGGTTCGGTGTTTTTAGGGGGAGAGTGTGAATCCTGGACATGACGGTTGGCCTAGAATCATGATGCTATGGACAAAGAGAAAGTGAAAACACAGGAAGATGAGGCTTTAGCGGGGACAAGAGCAGAGTCCTTGTTAGCCTTGAGTTAGCCTTGGTGACAGCATAGGTATTTCTTACAGGTTAAGAGCTGTAGATGGCAAGAGACTTCAAAAACAGATGTTTGGGGGTGGTAAAGGGGATGACAGGAGAGATGAAAAGATGTACATGACCTGTATAGAATTCAGAACCCTTAGAGCTTTCCTGTTTATAATCCTGAGATGTATAATAAGTTGCACGGCACAACTCAATATTCATGTTATCTCGTGATCATCAGAATTCAAATTTCTCTTGATTACAGGTCAGGACTATGGAGGACCCTATGAAAGGGCCGCTATCAGGGAAATGTAAAATAGTGGTCCATGTTGCATTTTGAATAATCGTGCCTTTATTATTATGCTGTTTTCATGGGAACACAGAACCAACCAACCTGCTGTGTGGAATTGACTACAGATCTTCTTAAGTGGAGTCAAGGTACCTTGTAGGACTGTGTATGAGAATTAATTAATGGGAATCTTTCAGATGTCAGGGACCTGCTTATTGTTACTATTAAGTGGGCACACTGTGTCCTTGGTGGCCTATTGATCAGTGTTATCACTTTAAAACCTGTCAGTCAGCCTAGCTGTGAATTGCCTGAAGAAAATTCAATTATAAAGTGGCTGACTAAAATAACTCATGCATAGGGAGGGAATGAATTACACTCCTAAGAATTTCATTTACAGTATTAAGTCTTTTTTTTTTTTTTTTTGAGGATTAGGTCTTCAGTATTCACTCTAAAAATTCAAAGGAGGCCTGGCCATTTTTATCCCAATTGAAGAACCATGCAGGTGACTGAGGTATTGTTTGGCTGGATTTGATTCCTTTGTCCAGTGAGATAAATATAGACTTCCTGGCCTAATGCCTAAGTTGTGTGAATGACTGCCACATGCATTTAGCAAGCTCCCTGGGACTCCAGAAGTTGTGAAAAGAGTAAACAGCCCTGCAAACTTACCTGAAAAGACTTTTTTTTTTTAATCAGACCGTAGTCGTAAATTGTTGCTAGTTGAATGCCATTTATTTTTTCACTTTGTGCTTGAAAGCTTAAAAAAAAAAAAGTGGTAGTAATCTCAGGCAGATTCAACTTGTCAAATATATTTGAGAGGGAAAAGGAGAGAGCTCACAGGGTTAACATTCATCTGAAGTCTGCACGGGATCACCCTTCCCAGACCATGAAGGTAGAATAACTCCAGTGACCCATGACCTTAGAAGTTACCACATGATAGACCTCTGTTTGCTTTTCTTCCCTTGGCAACATGTTTAACGAATACCTTCTATGTGTGAGGTGTTGTGGCACGTACCTTCTGGAAGCAGAAACTTAAGACCCACTCTTTGACTTAAGAGAGCTTATAGTAGATGATCATGTATGTATGTGTATCGGGGAGATGGGAGGCAAGGCATTAGAAAATAACATAGCCTACAATGTAACAGATGACACACATGAGACCCAAAGTACTATAGGAATTCAAAAGAGGAAAGTGATGTCTTAAATCAGGGGACCAGGAACAGTTTTATGAAGGAAGTAGTATTTAAAGTGAGCCCTCCTATAAGCTGAACCTATATTTGGAGGGGGGAGTGAGAGAGGAAGATGGGGAGGGCAGAAAGCAGTGGGAGCAAAGCAAGAGGCACGTGCAGGCGAGGCGTACATAGTCCTTAGTCTGACAGAAACACGGTACAGGAGTAGAGGAGACTCGTGACAAATATGTGGGGGGAAAGGATGGGCTTGGGCCGAAGTTGGCAGCTCTTAGATGCCTGTGTGAGGAATTGGTACATTTGAGTGGAGGAGCTGAGTTATGTTTAAGAAGTGGAATCAGGCATGTATTCAGGCACGTATAGATGGGTTAGGAGAGGTGTTGGAGGCAGGGAATTGACGTAGGGAGCTATTCTGTGGATCTAAATGAGAAGTTGTAAACATAGAAACAAGGAGAGCCGTACTCTGGACCTGACACGGAGAAAATACAAAAGATGTTTTGGATGTCAAGCTTTTGCGTATTGGCTACTGATGGAGGGGAAGGAGAAGGGAGTGAAGATGGGGGTAAGTTGTTGAAATCCTTTTCATCAGTAGAAATAGGTAAATCAGGAGGAAGGGCTGTCTTTTATTTGGGACCAGCTGAGATAAAAAATTTGGGTTTATAATTCTTAAATCATTGACATGTTAGAATGTAACAGATGTTCTCCCTTGAGACGCTGCCCTGGGAGCCGTGGACGTAGCACGGAAGGGGTGAGTCAGTTTCTGAGGAAGGAGTGTGCGGATGTGGAATCAAGTGGAGACCAGGGTCTGGCCCCACCCCTGCTGTGAGGAGGGAGGAGTCATGGCTGAAGGAGATCGAGGAGGAGCTGCCAGGGAGAGAGAAGAACGAAGCCAGGGCAGTGATAGAGAAGCCAGTGGAAGAGTTTGCAGAAGGAGGGTACCGAGGAAAATGAAGAATGAGATAATGTCTGGATCTATCCATTAGGAGCCCACCGAAAGCCAGGAGGTAAGAAATGCAGGGGTGAGTGGGGACAGGAAGACGAAGGGCATATGTTTAGCATTCTCACCGCTGCTGCCTTCTGTCCTGCTTCCCCACTGGCTGTGGCCTGGCCTTGGCTTGAGTCCTTTTCCATAGAAAATGATGGACCAAGGGGCCCCTGGGCAGACTGCTTGACATCCTGGTATAGATTCTGGTGAATATACCAGAATTTTGGTGGAACAGTGTGGTAGCTGAAAAGGGAAAAGAGGACCTCGGATGGGAGAGAGCTGAATGTAATGAAGTCACGAGGAAAAAATGAGGTTGAATTATGAGAGAAAAGAACTAACTGATAAAGTTGTGACTTTGCCACGTCTGGGAGGGAGAGGGCCGAGGCCTGGGTCTGGCCAGGCCAGAACAGGGGGTAGTTCTTCCTGAGATATGAAGGGGGAGGTAAAGATAGAGATGTTTTGAAGCAGAGTGGAAGGAAATTGGGATCCCTTTAAGTTGGATGTCCTTGATTTTTCTCAGTAAAATGTGAAAGTCCCCTGTGAGAGTGAATATGTGGGGAAAATGTAGAGTTTAAGAGCTTTGAGAGACTTTAAAATAAGTGCTACAGGTCAGGTGGTTCAGGGTCAAAGTGAGATGAATAAAAATAAGGTTTGGGCAACCTCGAAGGCCAGGTGAGGCTGGATAATCCTATACTTGTAGTGACCTAGGTTATGGCTTTTTCCTGCAAAGCTGGGTTTTACCAGTTGAGGTTCTGCACGACTGAGGATGAACAGAGCCAGGAACATTGACAAATGGGGACCGGGGGACCTGGGGTGATGGGAGTATATTATCAAAAGCATTTTTGGTTGGGGCTCACTTTTTATAGACTGGATCACAGGCACTGATAGCTTCATTCCTCCGTACTCCGAGAGACTGACCTTTTGGCATTAATATCTTGATGATAGCGAACAGGAGAGGGCCAAGAGAGCTGTGGCCACAGAGCTGGTGGGCCCTGGGGTCCCCACCACCAGTTCTTGAGGCCTTCTAGGCCTCCCTCTCACATCTCAGCCCATCCAATCCCTGACCCCCTGAGTAGGACAGCGAATGTGCACATTGGGAGCTGGCAGTCCACTGGTGAGTGGGGGTGGAATTAATTCTGCTTCTGTGCCCCCTAATCTGATAAGGATGTGTTAAATCCTGGCCTCTGCACATCTGGGGGGCAGTAGCCTGCCATCAATCTCCTTCAGTTTGTTTTTTGCTCCTCTCTGAGTCTGAGATTGCCTGAAACCCCACCTGCATGGCTTTCCCTCTGTCACCTTCTAAGGTCTTCCCAGAGCCTACTCTCCGGGACTAGAAACCTCACCATTGACTGAAGTCCTGCCCTTCAAGGACTAAACACCATGAAGCTGCTTTGTCCTTCTTGCGAAATTGGGTCTCTTCAGGTACCGATGACGGAATAGGATCTGGTTTCTTCTTGTGTCTTTGGACACTGAAGGTCGAACTTGCCGTGACTCATCTTGGGGGCCAGTCTGATAACTGGATCATCTTCACCAAATCCATCTGGGCCCAGTTCATTAAGAATCTGTTGCTGAGACCTCAATGCTCCCTTGGTCAAACCTGCTTACATGCTAGCATTTAAGATAAGAGAAGTAGGATATGAAGGGAACCAGAGAGAGAACAGGATGACAGATGGGAAGCAGTGAAATACCAATGTGAAAGTCAGCATGCATCTTGAAGTCTAGAAAGATAGTATGGAACCAAAAAACAAAACCAAGGACAAATAGGCGAATAGGGTAGCAGACAAAAGATGGTGACCAGTAGTGCGTGCTCTTCCCAAAACATTTGGCCTCCCATTTGGCCTCCTGCTGGAGAAGGGATTATTTTGAGTTTGGCTTTCCTAGGGATTAGAATTGGAGTGGGGGTAGTGGTTAAAAATAGATAAATAAATAAATAATGGTTAAAAAAGATAAGTAAATAATGGATTCTGACAAGAAATTATGAGAATCTTTCTTTTGGTCAGTGTTCTTTTCAAGATGATGTTTGCCACTGCCCAGAATGTGAGATGTCATGCTTGAAATACAACTTTAGTGGAACTAATCTTTTCGAACCTGGGCTTCCATGCACAGGATAAATTTGTCCAGTTTTCCTTGAGCTGCTCTCATGTCACGGTAGCTTATCCACCGGCAGGAGTAGCCATGTGCTGTGACTCTGCAGTTCAGCCTGATGAGCAGGACAGGCTGCGATTGTGGTCGTGGTGCCTTCCTGACCCAAGGAATTGCTTCACTTGGTGCTGCTACTGGGAAGCATCTCGGGCGAGGTTGCTTGGAGTTGGCACAAAGTCCATTGGTTTTGGAAGGACATGTTCCGTACTTATCCAGGTTATTACTCTAGTATCAGAACAAGGTTGTTTGGAAACATAAATCAGAGTCATTTTTAAAAGCTTCCCAGTGATTCAGTTTGTTGGCTGAATATCTCCTGTAGCCTGAATAGTCTTTGTATCCTATTCCAGGGTTTCTGAACTTTATTAGACTTCCGTTTCTCATAGATCTGGTTTTCACAAAAACAATTTTTTAAATGCACCTTGGTGTTACAAAACTGTCCAACTATGGTACATATCTAATTTTATTTTCATCTCTTAAAGAAGAACATCTGGAGGCACCTGGGTGGCTCAGTTGGTTAAGCATCAGACTCTTGATTTTGGCTGAGGTCATGATCTCAGGGTTGTGAGACTGACTGCACGTTGAGCTCTCTGCTCAGCCCAACTCTGAGTTTCTCTCTCTCCCTCTCCCTTTGTCCCTCTCCCACACACTCTTTCTCTTTCTCAAATAAATAAATCTTAAAAAAAAGAAAAGAAAAAGAACATCTGATTTAGTGATGAAGTTGCTGCTGCCCTAAATAGGCATCAGGACTCTGGATTTCCAGCCCAGATCAGTCTTGTTCTGGGTGATGGTGGGGAAATTTGTGAAATATAGCTTTCTTACCTCTTAAAAGAAACCTCCTTCATCAGGGAGATTGTGGAGAAACCTGTGATAGCACTTTGAAAACCATAGGGCTGTAGAAACATATGGTGCTATTCTTAGGCTAGAACTGAAACCCTCAGCTTCACAGAGAGAAATAGAGCAGCAAGATCGGTCGTTTGTAAGCTCGGTGTTCTCATCCTCTTTCCTTCATAAGTGTTGTGTGTACATCCTGCTGCATCCAGAGTGATTCTGGCACCATCCTGCTGCCATTTTGAACATTCATATGTCAGTTAACCAAATTCACATGCTAAGATTGATCTCATTTAAGCCATCTGACATTCTGCATGCATCCTACCCCAGTAGTATCATTTGGGTTGTTTTCACAAAATCTATGCTTCGTTTTACTTCAATTTATCCAACATTTAATGAGTGAGGATCAAACATATGCAAGGTATGATCTATGGCATATGCATGGCACAGCCCCTGTTCTCAAGGACTGACTTACCATCTGGTGAAATGAGAAGGAGCTTGCTATAAATTGGCCATTTGAAAAGTAGAACCAATGCTAGTGACTTCATGCAAATTGTCTTGTGGGTGAAATGAATCTTTGTAGAACTCTTCATATGCCCTTCTACTCCCAGACTGTCTGTACTTCACGGCCCCAAGGCCCAACCCCAGCCATGGGCTGGCCCTTCAAACTTACCTGCTTTCCAGCATCCACTGTCCTAGCTCCTCTGGCAAGGAGGAAAGAACTAATGAGATCAACTCCGAGTACTCTCATTCAGTATGGATTTAGTGACCTTCTGCCATGGGACGTGTTAGAGAGTTTTGGAGAACACTGAAGCCAGGAGGAGACGGCTGTGCCTGAGCCCAGCTTCTCTGCGATGATGTGATTTCACATGCCTGGAAGGGGAATGGGATTGCAGAGGAAATTTGAGAGGGTCACTGGAGGTGTGGGCTAGTTTCCTAGAGGTATGCAGTGACCCCTCCTGCATGGTAAACTGATTCTTTGTCTTGATTGAGGTTTGGATAACTGAAGGGTGGGTTATTCAGAATTAACCCAATATTGACTGGGGATTTTTAAGCAAAATACAGTATGACAAGGAGTGCATTAGATATTTGGGGGATTTATTTCAAACACAATAATAAGATTTGCTCATGAAGATTTGTTTCACTCCTTCCATCAACTAATTGCTGGAAAGGTCTCTCTCTTTCAGTCTAATATGAAATTGGCTTTTACTCAACTTGCCTTGTCTTGTAAGGTTTTTTTCCACATGAGAAGCCCAGGATTGGGCCGTTAGGTACTGCTGAGTAAGCTGGTGTTACTCAGTTGCCCCCAGGAAATCAAGAGCTGTCTTCGCCTCACTGGGAGATGCTCGTCGCCAATGGTGGCCATCAATAAACAATCCACACATTGCTAAGGGTTCATTAAATTCTCTGTGGTTATCTGGTAACCAGCGGCAGTTGTATTTGTGAGAGACCCCAGCAGGGTCAGACCTCCTGTTCAAAGTAAGGTCAAGGCAGGGTGTCACTGTCTCTTCTCAGTTTTATGCTTTCGAATGGAGTCCTCACAGGAAAGCTCCAGAGCACGGACAGTGTCCATCTGGTGGATGCCAGCACAGTAGCTCACAAATAGAAAATGAAAATACTCAGCCACGTGCCTCTAAACGTGCATTTGGTTTGCCCACTTCTTCCCCCACTGGATCATTCCATTACTTGGGCCAAGGATAACTACAGCTTCAGTTAAGTTGTTTGGAAAATCAGAGGCGCCTCAGAACACTTTTTTTTTTCTTTCAAGACCACTTAAAGCGTTGATTAACAAAGAGACCAGCAGGGACCAAATGCATACTTACTTCAGAATAGCACTAGGAATATGGTAAATGCAAGTGAAAGTACTAAATTGGAGTGTGGAAAACTTGACCTTTCCTGGGTACATGACATCTTGTACAGAAATGCAGTATCATCCGGAGTTACGGACTTCCTCCAGGCAGCCCAGTGCCCTCAGGGATGGTTCAAGTCCTGCCGCACGAGGGGCACTGATGTCCTGGGCCTCTCTGTCTTGCCCTCTCTATACACCTAAAGAGCTCTTCTAGGTTGTGTTAGGCTCTGTAAGTACGAAAAGTGGATTAAGATACAAATTCTTTTAAACTTGCAGGAATGTTTGGGGATAAGTAGAATGATTTTTTTCTTTTTCTTTTTAAAATTTTATTTTATTGTTATTTGCCCCAGGGGTACAGGTCTGTGAATCATCAGGCTTACACCTTTCACAGCACTCACCGTTCCTTGTGACTGAATCAGGACAGGCTCTCGAACCTGACCCCCTGCCCACACTCTGCCTGCCTGCCTCTCGGAGCCGCCCGCCTCCACGCAGCTCGAGCCAGCACGGTCCCCTGCACATTCCCCTCAGTTGGCACTTGAGCTGTATTTTGGGCTTGTACTGTAGAGGTGCAACCTGGATGTGAGGGTACGTGTGAAAGTGTGTTCTTGAGAGCGAGCAAGTGCGCCCGTGTGTATGGGAATGACTTGTGTTGGAAAACGATGAGTGGGATGGTATAGACACTTCATCAGCCTCCTTCCTCCAGTAGAGAGTTTGGCTCTTGAAAAGTGCAAACTGATTCATTCTCCTTTTACAATGGGCCAACGGAATAATTTATGAGGGACTCCTCCTCAGCCCCCTTTCCTAATTTATTTTTACCTCCTCCCACTTACACATTAAAACACTGAACTGCCCAGAGTTTGAATCCTAGATACTCTTCCCTTTTCTGAGTCCCCTCATTGCTTGGGCGATTCCATCCGGTCTCACCTGTATAAACAGTCCTTGATAGCAAGTCTGTGCTCTTGACTTTCAGATTTTATCTATGGCCTTCATGTCCCTCCAGAACTCCGGACTTTAATACCTGCTTCCTTGATATTTCTTCCTGACTATCTATCCAGTAGGTTTTCAAATTTAACACGTCCCAAACCAGACTTCTAATACCCTTGTCCCCACAAAACCCGCTTCTCTCCCTGCCTGATGAGGCTTCCTGCATAGTAATGGCATGTTTTTCATTTCCCAAACCAGGAAACTTAGTGACCCACGACTCCCATCCTGTCGACCTCTGGAATTTCATATCCAAAATACCAGCACAAGCCCTATGGGCTCAGCTTTCAAAGCCTATCCAGAATCCCCCCACTTCCCTCCCCATCTCTCCGCCAGCTCTCCGGTCTCACATGCCATCGTCTGTCTGGCTTTGGGACCATTACATCTGGTTCCTCACTGGGGTCCCTGCCGGTACACTTGCTCCCAACTGCCCTTCACACGGCACCCAGCGCCATCCTGTCCTTCTGCCACTTTTCTCCGCACAACCCCCCTGACTGCTTCCCCCTTCCAGCCTGAAAGCAGAAGTACTGACAGGACTGCAGGGCAGGCCTTCTGTGATCTGCTCGCCGTTTCTCCCTCCCCTCTCAGCAGCCTTCCCCTCCCTCATCTGCAGACTGTTCTTGGACTCTGGCCCTTCAGTTGCACCCTGTCCATTCTGCCTCTGGGCTCTTGGGTGTGCTGTTACCTCCATCTTCTCTCCGCAGGTACTTTGCATGGTGAGGCCCTTAAAAATCTAGATTTTTGGTCAAATGTCACCTCTTCAAGGAGGCCTTCTTGGCCGTGTGTGTATAAAATAACACAACACTAACCTCCTCATCCTAGAGTTACCTCTGCCCCTCCTTTATTATTATTTTTTTTTCCTGTGGCGCTTAGCACTATGTGACATAACCGGAGAGCCATTGTTTGGAGGGGGTGGTGGGGAGAGGCGCAGGCAACCGTTGTTCACGGATGCCACTGGCAACCCCAGGGAGTAGGGAGCAGGAAAAGGGAGAAAAGCAGGCATTGACTAGGGAAGGACAAGCTGTAGAAAGAAAACCTGTCCTTCCTTCTGATGCCTCTTTGCTGCCAGTGTCAGAGTTGGCTCGCCGGAACCCACTTACTAGAGTAATCTCTTCTGTGGAGATGAGTGTTCACAACACAGCTACTAGCAAAGATTAACCCTGATTTCTATGAAAAAAATTGAGGAAAGCCTTGTAATGTACAATTTAACATTCATGGCTTTGGGTTTTCAGAGTCTTACATGGGTTAACATCTTCTGATTCCTGTTGTTACTCAAACATCTCTGTCCCTGCTGTTGTCACCCACTGACGGCCCTGCCCTTTAGTGATATCCTCTTCATTACGGATTATTAGCACTTTGTACAAATGAGGACATTTAAAATATATTAGCAGTTAATGAAGCCTTCCCTGCTGCTGTTCTATGAAGAATAAGTTGGCAGGCCATTAATGTCAAGGGTGGGGTCAGGCAGGTGGAGCATGTTTGGCTGTGCAGAAAAAGTGAGCAGCTGGAAGAGCATTCCCTCCTGAGAACAAGATCTTAGGAGACTTTTTTATTTGTGAATCTTCATGTGTGAAAGCACATATTGTTGTTGTTTTTAACATGCCAGGTACAGCTAGTGTATGTAATTACAGACCATGAAATATGTACATGGGCTTGGTTTGTGGTATTTCCAACTGAGAAGTAGAAGCGGTTCTAAAATGGAGCAATTTTCACTGGCCCTAAAAATAGAGATCAACTTCTCCACCCCCCAGACCCCACTTTCCTGCCAGTTCTCACCAACCCTGGCCAAGGCTACAGAATAGGATTCAAGCCAGCTCCCTGGGCAGAGCTCGTTAACAACCAGTATTGCTATTTCTGATGCCTTTTTTTTTTTTTAAGACACAAAAACTCCAATCTGTGAAAAAATCGATTTCAAGTGCCTTTTTACATATATGGTCCATACCTGAGTAATTTTAGCCTGTTTTTATCCATGCACATTCTGAATTCTTCTTCAAAAAGATAATCAGTGTTTTCATCACAGTGCACAGCCCCTTGTGTTCATTCTGACTGGGACCAGATGGGACATGGCTCTGGCCTGCTGGCATCAAGGGTAAGCCTGGGGCGCTTTTGAGCAACTTTATTGAGTGCTCACAACCCTCATAAAGCATAAAACTGGCTAAGTTAACGTCAGAAGGGAACCATATAGACCCATTTTTCACTAGAAACACTAGAGAGCTAGATTTAGGATAATTCAGGCCTTCCCCCCAACCAGGGCAATTTTGAACCTCCCCGCCTCTGAGAGTACACTTAGAATGTAAACCTGGTGGTCCATACCTAACTCCCAGAATTTAGGAACATCTGGAATTTCTCCTTGAACATAATTTAGAGAAAAAGGCTAAATGGTCAGTGGTGTAACAACTAGTGATGTCTGGTGTGACGTTAGCTAGCCTTTGGAAGCCTATGCCAATCATTTTTTCTTAAAATTAATTTCAAGGATAAATCTAGACTTTCTCTGACATCTTCTGTGTGATGGTTAAATGATGCCCTGGAACCTGGATATACAAAATAGAATCTAAATTTTGCTTTTAAAAACTTTGAGGTTATTGTATTGTATATTTTTAGATTTACATGAGCTCTTCAGGTTAATACTAAGTCAGATTTCTAAGTTGCTGGGGCTTCCGTATCTACGTCAGGAATGCTCTGCATTTACCCGATGGAATGTTGAAGACAAGGATCTAATATGCAGAGGCAGACCTAGGTTTTGTGGGACCTAAAACATTATATTTTGGAGGACATCTTAAGGGAAGACAAAAATTATGTACAGTGGCATATTTTATTTATTTGAGAGGGGGAGAGAGCATGAGAGGGGAGAAGGTCAGAGGGAGAAGCAGACTCCCCACAGAGCTGGGAGCCCCATGTGGGACTCAATCCCGGAACTCTGGGATCATGATCTGAGCCAAAGGCAGTTACTTAACCAACTGAGCCACCCAGGCACCCTACAGTGGCATAGTTAGAATGAGAAAAGAAATCACAGCTAACTACATACTTTTAAAAAGTGAGGACACCATTATCTTATAATATCCAGAAAAAAAATACATAATTTTTTAACTAAATGCCTCCACTGTCTGTTGTATGAAAAGCTTTTGGCTGCATGGTCTTTGATCACTTCATAGAACAGTGATTTTTGTAATATTTGTTTTCTTTTTCTTTTTTTAAGAAAGTAAGAAGGCAAGTGGGGGCGGGTAGAGGGAGATGGAGAGAATCTCAAGCAGGCTCCATACTTAGTGTGGAGCCCGATATGGGCTTGATCTCATGACCCTGAAGTCATGACGTGAACCAGAATCAAGAGTCATTTGCTTAACCAGCTGAGCCACTCACATGTCCCGGTTTTTGTAATACTTTCTATGGCATGATTAGAAAGAGAATTGTTTTCCTTCTCTCAAGGCTGATTGGACTTTGATTCTTATTGCTAATTTAGGAAAATTTTATGGCTTAATAATAATTTCAGACATTTTTTTTCAGCATTGCTGTCAAATTGGGAAACTCAATTAAGTTTCTTTCACTGTAAATACTTTCTATGAGAAGTGGAACACTTTTCCATGAACTGACTTCTGGCTCTGAACATTTATTCCAAGCCTTGTTTTTGCCTTCCCTACTATGTTTCCTTTTTGGTCCTGGGCGGTTTATTTTGCCATCCCTGGCCCTGTGTCTTTGGATCATGACACGGGGGGAATTAGGACAGGAAGCCATTTCTCCTCCAGGACACCTAGCAATAACGTACCTTGTGTAGAAACTCCTGAGTGTATCCTCCTAAATCCCAGCCCATTGTACTCTCAACTCTGTGCTCCTTAGCAGTGTTCCAAATGCCCACAGACGGCACCACACCACCCAGGAGGGCATAGGTGCGTGTTTCCGACAGGGTGTTTGGAGAAGGAAAACTTGGAGGAGAGAGGAATAGAGGGAAGGAATCTTAATGGTAGCGGTAATAGGTCTCATTTGTGCGGTTTTACAGAGACATAAGCCTGAACCATCACACTGCTAGAGCCCCTCCCAAGTTGTTGGAAGAGGCCCATGCAAGTGAGAGTCCTAAAGCTTAAGCTTCCTTAGGGTCACAGTAAATCTGCCTTAGTTAATACGTATTGATGATTCATCAAATCCATCACCAAGAGTGCTCTCCCGAGAAACAGTGTGGCACTTCCTCTCACCAACTCCTATCCCCAGGGTCACATTCTGTTCTCATGATTTAAGCCTGTGATTGAAAGTTCCCTTGAGTTTGAGGCTGCCCCCTTCCTCCCCATTAGCACTACCCTCCCTCCCCACTCCTCCTCTTCTTTCCCCTCCTCCCCCTCCTCCTTGCTAAAAAGTAACCAGGATAAAAAGCTGTTGCTTTTTTTTTTTTTTTTTTTAAAGTGAGGATATACAAATGTTAGGCCCACCCAGGGCACCAGATGGGAGTTAACACCCATTCAGTCTCTTGGATTGTCTCCGATGATCCATTACCATAAACAGAACTATTATATTTTCCTTGCACATTAGCTTTGGTGGTGATTTTTATTTTATACTCAACATCGGGTATGCATATCTGTCAGTCGGAATGCTGCTCGGAGTCTTGTCTGCTAAATGCTTTCTCATAGTAATAGCGTTGTCAGGCTAAGTGAGTGGCAGTTTCATTTTGTGCAGAAAGATCCTGTAATGTATGGCCCAGCTGTTTTCATTCCACTGCAGGAATTAGGAAGATCTTGGCTGGTGAACATATACATGTATTTATGTCAATCCAGATTGACCAATTTGTACCTTTCTGTTATATTAATTAGTATAGGTAGGATCCAGAAAGTTTTGATGATTTATCCTAGTGATTAGAATTTGACAACTTGAGGAATTGTGGGAGAATAAGAATAGCATCATTTTCTTGAGGTCATAAAATTTTGTAATTTAATAGCAAATAACAATACCTAAAAAGTTCACACTCCTATTAATTTATAAAGTATTTTTGAAGGCTGATATATTTTTTTTAAAGTCCTGGGAATTTGGTAAAATGTTGCTACTACACAGATTTCCAAAGAAAATGTGATCCTAAAATACCAAAGAACGTGAAAAGCTTTGAATGGGATAGTGTCCTACACCCCATTTAAAGACCTGGGATGAAAATTATAGATACTTTGTGGATACCTGCAGTATTATGTTCTTTGCTGTGTACCCCTGAACATAGTTGATTTTCCATTTAAATCAAGAACTGTTAAACCTAGAGGAGTTACTGTTGAAGTGATTTTTACAAGTTCAAATTAACTAATAACATCCCATTTTTGTTTTTGCGATTTTAATGCATTTTATATTGTGGTGGGTCCAAAAAGTTGGCTGTTTGTGTATTTGAAGGTCAAGGGATTTAGAAGCATCCAGAAATCAGTACTAAAGAGAAAGATGTTTAACTTAGGAACTCAAGGCAAGCAGGGTCTGTGTGATGCTTCCCAGATAGTCTATGCAGTCAGTCTACCATGTGAAAACCACTGAATTTGCTACTATTTCTGGTCCACTTTGATGGGGCAGATTAATATGTATCCTGTGCTTGTTCTGTTTCATGTACTCTGCTAATTGATTATTGCTATAATGTTTCCTTGAATCCTCACAACTTTTTGAAGATTTTATTTTAAAGATTTTATTTTTTAAATTTTATTTATTTGACAGAGAGAGATTACAAGTAGGCAGAGAGGCAGGGAAAGGGGGAAGCAGGCTCCCTGCTCAGCGGGGAGCCCGATGCGGGGCTTGATCCCATGACCCTGAGATCATGACCTGAGCCACCCAGGTGCCTCCTCACAACTTTTTGAACTAGAATTTATTATTCTCCCCATTTTCCAGATGAGGTAATAGGCTCAAGGAGATGCAGTGACCTGCCCAGAATCCCACAGCTAATTAGTACCAGAGCTGGCGTTGAACCCAAGTCTGTCTGGCTCCGGTGTGTAATCTGTTACTAGTACATTCCATCACCTCTCCTGTAGGATTTCCTAAACTGGAGTTCTGAGGCTGGAGTCAGATTTGGGTCAGATATAGGTCAGTTCTGAGGAGCTATAGATTTTGGCCAAGCACTGGTCCTTGGTAGAGATAAGAATTGGAGTAATGAATAACTGTTGGACAGAGCACGGAGGGAGAGTTGGTAGATTGTGTGGTTAGGCAAAGCACCAGATGGCATCCGGACAACTAAGTTATAGTGGAGAGGAGCAGACTGGTATCACTGGCTAGGCTGGCAGGGCTCAGATGCCAGGAAGGCAGGAGCACTCACTGGAGTGTGGGAGGCACTGTATATGAGCCAGAGTGGCTCCCTGCCTGTTTTATGCCGCCTTTTGCTTTTGATCTGCAAATATGACAGAGCAGGTATCAGAGGTATGTGGGTGAGTTTCAGGGCAGAGATGCTGAAGGTTGCCTTATAAAGAAAGAGGCCAGGGGTATTAAATCCTTTAGTTTCTTTACTCTCACTTTCAGGCTGCTCCCAATCCATCATTCTATCCCCAGAGTTTACACTAATTAGGAGGTCTTTGTTACTGAAGCTCTCCATGCCTGATGGGAGGTTAGGCACAGAAACAAGGGCAGGCATCTCCTCTGTGTCTGGGAAGGAGGGAAGCCTCCAGTCAGGTCAAGGGCTGGGCTGCTTCAGACACAGCAGATAGATGGTATGCTCAGGGGCAGAAAGAGATCAGATCTGGGCTCTTCTATCAGTGGTAGGCTTGGTCCTTGGTGTCTGGCAAATGACACTGATGAGGTGAAGGGTAGAGTTTCGAGTTTGGCACCATTTGGATTTGTAAGCTTCCCTCCAGGCTCCTTCCAGTTTCTACCTAGAGCAAGAACCCTGGTGGAAAGCTACAAGGCGTGGGCGTCGGGCCAGTTGGTGGTGGTCATTTCCAAATAGGTTAACCCGCTGTGTTGAGACTAAGATTGTCCGGGACTTCGGGCAGAGTTTAGTATGACAAACTGACCACTAGCTTTTTTTCTCCTCTCCTTCTCTGCCCAAAGTACTACCAGACAATAGTAAACTCACTGAGTGGTATTACTGTCCAAGGCTAAATAAAACGGGCACCAATGGGTAATAGACTTTAATAATAGACTTTATTAAAGTTTAGCAAGGTAAAACGTGGCAAGAGGAGTGGGAACCAACTTAGCAAAACAAAGGAAGCTACCACCCACCATCTGGGAGAGGGGATACTAACCAAAAGCAAGTGGATTCAACTTTCACAGCCTCTAATGACCTTAGAAATAGCAGGTACCACAGAAGGCGGCAGTGAGCTAGGTTTGAAAGCTGCCAGAATACATTTATTCAGAAGGATCTTAAGGAGCAGAGGGGTTTTGGCTCCTTGGCTGCCTCTCCACCTGACATAGTCACGTGATCCTCTCCTCACCAGCCTCCCATCCTTTTCTCCTAGCATTTAACTGGGAAGCTCCTCATGGAGGGATATCACATACAAAGCAGAGGGCAAAGATAAGTCATGGGACTGACAATGAGGAGACTCAGTTAATCTACAGGGTAGGTGCTCCTGAGGCAGGAGAGTAGAAAATTAATGTCTTGAGAAACAAAATGACCCCTGGATGAAAAGATTTCCAGATCCTTATATTTGAGAGTCTCTCAAAGAACTTCTCTCTGGCTGATTGCTCTTCAATGAAGTCTCCAAGGCAAAGTACCCAGCCTGTACATTTCAACCATCCAGAGGTTTTTAGTGCCTTAACTTGTAAATGTGAATACGCAGATGAAGATTACAGAGCATTAGAGGAAAGCTTTCGAAGTGGGAGAAACACTGATAGAAACAAATTGAAAAAGAAAAAAAAAAGGGAAATATAGAAAATCGAGATAAGAAAGTGTCAAAATAACCGTTTTTGATATTCCTAAAGAGATTTGGGGTGGTTCTGCATTTATGGATTTAAAGAATGCTACAAGAAAGGAACAATTAAGGAATAGATAAGTCTTAAAAATAAAAATATACTGAGCCAAAATAAATTTAAAGGAAAATTGGGAAGATAACTCTCCTAAATAAAGTAAATAAAAAGTAAATAAAAAGAAAAACATGGAAGATAGGAAAACAGGAGATCTATTCGTGAGGATCAAATCCAATAATTCCAGAAAGAGACCACAGTAAAAGAGGGCAGGAAATCAACATAGAAGCATCTTTTAAAAATCTAAAGACCTGTGTTTTTTGAACACATCAAAATGCAGAAAGATGTGCACTTGTAAAGGGCACCCTGGGTGCCCTAGTCAAGGGGGGAGGATAAAGCCTAGACCAAAGAAAACCATTGTGGAATTCCATAACCGGAAGGGGAAAAGAAAGAAACAGAAAGGAATTGGAGTCAGACTTTTCAGGAACAACACTGGATTCTAGAACACAAAGGAACAATGCTTTAAAAATAGAGGGTGGGTTATCTTCAACTTGATATTTTATACTCAAGCAAATGATCAATCAAGTATGAAGTAAACTAATGTTTTCAAAAATAAAAGTATTTAAAAATATACCATCCATCTAATCTTTCTTGGAAAGTTACTAGAGGATGTCCTTCAACAAAATGGATAAAGGGTGTCCGCCTTCGGTTTAGGTCATGATCTCAGGTCCTGGCATCAAGCCCCACGTTGGGCTCCCTGCTCAATGGGAAGCCTGCTTCTCCCTCTCTCTCTGCCCCTCCCCCGACTTGTACCCTCTCTCTCTCTCTCTCTCTCTCTTTCTCTCTCTCTTTCTTTCTTTCTCTCTCTCTCTCTCAAATAAATAAGATACTTAAAGAAAAAAAAAACACCAAAATGAATGAGTAAATCAAGGAAGAGGAGAACGTGGCTTCTAGAAAAAAGAGAATGCCGGGCGCCTGGGTGGCTCAGTGGGTTAAAGCCTCTGCTTTCGGCTCAGGTCATGATCTCAGGGTCCTGGGATGGAGGCCCGCATCAGGCTTTCTGCTCAGCGGGGAGCCTGCTTCCTCCTCTCCCTGTCTCTCTGCCTGCCTCTCTGCCTACTTGTAATTTCTCTCTCTCTGTGTCAAATAAATAAATAAAATCTTTAAAAAAAAAAAAAAAAAGAATGCCAATGCTGGAGAAAAGAGAAGAGCAGTCCCAAGATGACAACTGTGTCCTGGAGCTGGCTCTAGGAAAAGGGTGACTGGTAGGTAATGGTGAAAAAGGACTCCCGGGGGTGGGGGGTGGAGAAAAAAAAAAAGCGTGGGTTTGACAGAGTAGCTGATATTTGCTTATTGGAGGTTATCCTTTGTCGGGCACATGGTTTGTCTGATGGCAAATAGTAAAAGTGAATGAATTGAAAACTAAGCAGGCCATTGTTAACTCTAAGTAAAACACAATTTTAGTTGAAGTAAACGTGATCAGAGTAGGTAATACTTAGTTTTAATTTAACTATCTTAAACTTATCAATCAAATCAGTTGATAAGTCTAAAATACTATCCTGTACTTTAGTAAGCTCTGTAAATTACCCCAACCCTTGTGGATAACTTGGGAAAGATCTCTGTGTTGTTTTCTTTCTCCTTGTTCCCTACCCGCACTCTACCCCATCATTAATTATTTATTCCATGTTTGCATTCTGTCATTTTTCTTAACTTGTACATTAGGCAGGATTCTACAAAGAGCACATATATATGTGTGTGTGTATATGTATGTGTCTGTTTGTTTTATCTGTGCACAAACACAGAAAAATACAGATATTTAGGAACATTTGGGGAGGGGTGGCAAATCTGAAGTTTATAGAGCTGATCAGCAGGCTGGAAATTTAGGTAATGTGAGTGCAAGTCTGAAATGTGGGCAGGCTAGCAGGCTAGAAACTCAGGCAGATTCGATGTTGTAGTCTTAAGGCACAATTGCCGCCTTATTGGGAAACCTTTGTTCTTAGGACCCTCAACTGATCGGATCCACATTGTGGAGGGTAATCTGCTTTTACGTAAAGTTTACTGATTGTAAAGATTAATCACATCCATAAATACCATCATAGAAACATCTTGGCTGGTGTTTGATCACATATCATCAAAAATAGCTCAGCCACACTGATATAGGACGTTAACCATCACAATCTGTTCAGCGTAATCTGTGTCTTAGTTGAGTTGGGCTGCCAAAACAAAATACCCCAGATGAGGTTCCTTACCCAACAAGAATTTCTCAACATTTCAGGACACTGGAAGTCCAAGGTCAAGGTGCCAACAAGGTTAGATGTCTGGTGAAATCTCTGTCCTTGGATTGCAGATGGCTCCTTTCTTGCTGTGTCTTCATGTGGCCTTCCCTTGGGGATTTGCATGGAGGCAGGGGGGGGGAGAGACGAAGCCAACGCTCTGATGTCTCTTTTTATTACGGCACTCATTCCATCGTGAGTGCCCAACACTTATGGCCTCATCTAAACTTTATTATCTCCCAAAGGCCTCACTTTCAGATACCATCACAGTAGTGGTTAAGGTTTCAACATAAGAATTTGGGGGGGACACAATTCACTTGATAGCAAACAAAATGTAAGTTGTTCTTTCTATGAAACAGGAGGCAAAAGTTCATTGTGAACCTTCTGAGTAAATCTGTCCTCTGGTTTCGGTACCGTTCATTGGTCTAGTTTTATAGTTTAGGAGAAAAGACTGAGACAATGAAATGGAAAAATTAAGATCTTGTGGGCTAGCTCATGATGTTTCCTCATCCTCCAGAAGGGTTCTCTTTAAATTTGGTTCAGGAAAAATATTTCATACTTAATCAGTTGAGTGAGATTGATAGCTTGGAGACAATTTCACACTACATGAAATAGATATAGGGCACCTCCCCTTCTTATATTCCTAATAGGTAAATTTAGAAACTCATTAATTTTTTTTTTTACTTAAGCTTTTGGGTGTAAATGTAGAATTATTCCCAGGAATATGCAGGGATTGGGTTGCAAGGTTATAGGCCAAGGAATTGCTTTTTTCTTCTGAGCTCTTCATTCTGCTTACTGGCTCTTAGTACACTGCTTTCTGAGGATGACTGGTTAGAGTGACCCGGGTGGTTTTTAAGTCTTAGTGAGTATATTTTAACCTGAAGGTTGATGTACATCTGGATTGCAAATGCAAACCAGTGACCACTTAGACCAGCATCCTCCTGCTTGAGCAGCTAACTTTTTTAGCTTCTACTCAGTGCAAAGAACCCTAAGATCTCAGCATTATTATACAACCCAAGGAGCAGAGAATATAGTCTCCAGTCCTTCCAAGAGCAGACAAATTCTCAGATACTCTGAGTTGCTAAGTTGTTGTTAGGGCACAGAGCCCTCTCATTTTTACATGCCTTTCTGCCGTCAATGACTGTTTTGATTCTTTCATAATAGCAGCTCTAGTGAGGAAGCTGGATCCTGGGGCTGAGTTGGCAGAGAGAACGTTTTCCCTGCTCTTCCCTAACAGGGAACTTCTACCGGTGCCTTTGTCTGTACCTCAAATTACAAATGGGAAAGGACATACAATTTAAAAATCATCTGGCATGTTTCCTCATTTGGGGGGCATGATTAAACCTTTTAGAGCTGATGGTTGTTTGGTTTTCTCTTAAACTCTGGGAGCAGAAAATCCTTGTTTTCTTCCTTAAGAGGTTCTTTCTTACATCCAACTAAAATCTGTCCTGCTTTCGACTGCTTATTGATTCTCAGAATCTTAGCACCATAGGATTTTAGAGTTGAAAACAATTGTTCAGAGGTTATTTACCCAATCTCTCTATACAACGAGACAGGGGAGCATAAAAAATCCATGTGACTTGTGTAAAGTCATAGGCAGGATTCAGAGCTGACTTTCCTGTATAATAATTGCTTCCTATTACATTTCAGAATTTTCTGGAAGACCTCAACAGAATCCATATCTTCATTTGTCCACTCATGTCTTTCTTTATTTTTTCAGCTAACATTTTTTCAGCTCCTGCTGTGTACAAGGCACTCTGCCCAGTGTATATTTACTCTGGTATAGTAGTATAGTATACTAACCTATCGCATACCAACCTAGTATAGTATACTAACCTGAGTAAGACGAGGCTCTAGACTGTCAGTCTAGTCTCCTAAGGAGCTGCCCTTTAGTAGTTTCTTCTTAGGAAACACTGTAATGTAGTGATAATGGCCCTTTGCTCAGCTGGGTATATGAGATGTGACTTTTGCTCAGAGTTTCGGAAAATGAGTTGGAGTAACTCAGACTAGGTGTTATGAGACGACACAGGAAAGACAACAGCAGCATGCAGGGGAAGTAACTCAGGAGAGGTCATGGGGTTCCAAACTGGTGGGACTAGGGAAGCGTATAAAGACATGTGGGAGATATAGCTGGGGAGGTAGGTGTGACCCAGATCTTCAAGAACCTTGCATGCCGAGGAAGGCACCAGGAAGTATTTGAAGGATTATAGATGGTGATACTACGTAATCCTGTTTGCCTTTTGGAAGTATCAGTGTGACAGGAACATGGAGAGAAGCAGGTTGGAGGAGGGAGGGGGTGTAGGGAAAACAGCAAGCCAGGCGAGAGCTAATGAAGACCAGAAGGGCCCAGGAACTGTGTTGCTTGGATCAACTGAGAACATGGGAGGAGAATGTGAGGTGAGGGTAGGTGACTACAGTTTCAGTCTTGAACATTCTGACTGTGGGACCTTAAAACACACTGGAATGAGACGTCCAGTAGACAGTTGGACATAGCAGTCAGGTACTCAGGACATCCGCTCTGGCTAGAGGCTTAGTAGGTGATTGTCCATATGGAAGTGTCACCAGAAGCTGTGTTTAGTGTCTTTCCACTATGTCAATTTCTGATCCTCTGTTGGTTTGGATATTTACTCTCCTCTCTTCTCCCTTTTCAAGAAGAAAACCAAGAAAACGATTTCTTTGTAACATAAACTGGTTGTTTGAGGTGAACAGGACTGGGTACGTAGATGAAATGGTTTCACTTTCCTCTCCTCATAACCTTTTACTAGGCTATGTCGAATTGCTTTTTCAATGATAACTTGAGTAATCGTGGAGCTTTCTGGTCCCTTACAGATATCTAAAAAAGCCCACTCCCACCTGGTCCTGCCAAATTCTTCAAGCTGATACCTAGCCTGGGGCTCACCTCATTCTCCTGTCCTTTTATGCAGTGCCCAACCCTTAGTCGCAGGAGCTTGGCATGGGAGGGACATATTCTGCTTTTCTTAGTCCTTTGCCGATTTTTTAATTGGATTTTATTCCAATTGTGCTGTATGGGTTCCTTAGATATTTTGGAGATCAACCCCTTATCAGATGGTTTGCAAGCATTTTCTCCCATGGGTTGTCTTTTCATTTTAATTATGACTTTGCTGTGCAGATGCTTTTTTAGTTTAATGCATTTCCACTTATTTGTTTTGCCTTCATTGCTTGCACTTTGGCCAAAAAAATCTTTGCTAAGAACAATGTCAAGGAGCTTTTTCCCTGTGGTTTCTTCGAGTAGTTTTTCATGTTCAGATTTTACATTTCAGTCTTTAATCCAGAGCTGATTTTTGTGAGTGGTAGAAGATAGGGGTCTAATTCCATTCTTTTACATGTGAGTATCCAACCTTCCTTGCACCATTTATTGAAGAGACCATCTTTTCCCTCCTGAGTATTCTTGGCTTCCTTGTCAAATAGACTGTATGTACATGGGCCTATTTTCTGGGTTGTTTATTCTGTTCCAGTGGTTTAAGTGTCTGCTTTTATAACTAATACCATATTGTTTTGATTACTAGAGCATTGTAAAGTTTAAAATCAGGAATTATGTTTCCTCCTGCTTCATTCTATTTTATCTGAATCACTTGGGGATCTTTTGTGTTTCCATAAAATTTTAGAATTAATCTTTTTCTGAAAAATGCCATTGGAACTTTGATAGAATTGTATTGCATCCATAGATTGCTTTGGGTAATATGGATATTTTAACAATATTCTTATAATCCTTGAGCATTTACTGTCTTTCTGTTTATTTCTGTCTTCTTCCATTTCTCTCAAATGTCTTCCAATTTTCAATTTATAGGTCTCTTACCTTCTTGGTTAAATTTATTCCAAAATATTGTTTGTGATGTTTGTAAATGGGATCATTTATTTCTTCTTTAGAGGTTCCTCGGTAGTGTATAGAAATAACTGGCTTTGTATGTTGACTTTGTATCCTCTATTTTACTGAATTCATTTAATACACATAACCATATTTTGGTGGAGTCTCTAAGGTTGTGTGTGTGTGTGTATCTTCTGCCAACAGACAGTTTTACTTTTTTCTTTCCGATTTATTTGCCTTTTATTTCTTGTCTAACTGCTCTGGCTAGGACTTCCAATACTATACTGAAAAGGAGTTGGAGAGAATGGGCATCTTGATCTTTTTTCTGATCTGAGTGGCAAAGCTTTTGACCTTTGGTGAATATGATGTTAGCTGTGGGTTTGTCATTTATGGCTTCTATTATGTTGAGGTGCATTCCTTCTATACCCAGTTTTTTGAGAGTTTTTTATCATGAAGGGTTATTAAATTTTGTCAAATGTTTCTTCTGCATCTACTAAGAAGATCATATGAATTTAATCTTTCATTCTATTAATGTGCTGTATCCCATTTCTCTATTTGTGTATGTGGAGCCATTCGTAAACCTCTGGAGCAAATTCCACTCGATCAGGGTATATAATCCTCTCAGTGTATTGTTGAATTCCATTTGCTAGTATTTTGTTGAGCAGTTTTGCATTTATATTCATCAAGGATACTGGTTTGTGGTTTTCTTATAGAGTTCTTTTCTGGCTTTTGACTCAGGGTAATGCTGGTTTAGTAAAATGAGTTTGAATGTGTTCTCTTTTTTGGAACAGTTTGGGAAAGATTGCTGTTAAATCTTTAAATCTTTGATAGAATTCACCAGTAAAGTCTTCTGGTCTAAGACTTTTCTTTGGTAGGTTTTTGATAACAGTTTCAGTCTTCTTTTCTCAGAATTGATCTGTTCAAATTTTCTGTTTCTTTATGTTTCACTTTTGGTAGTTTGTATGCTCTAGAAATGGATCCATAACTGTTAAGTTATCCAACTTTTGGCATATAATTGTTCATAGTAATTTCATGATTTTGTATTTCTGTTATGTCAGTTGTAATGTCTCTTCTTTCATTTTTGATTTTATGTCTTCAAGGCTTTTCTCTCTTTTTTCAATTTTATCTTCTCCAAAAACCAGCTCTTAGTTTCATTGGTCTTTTCAGTTGTTTTTCTTTTTTTTTTTTTTTAAGATTTTTATTTATTTATTTGACACAGAGAGAGAGATCACAAGTAGGCAGAGAGGCAGGCAGAGAGACAGGGAGAGGAGGAAGCAGGCTCCCTGCTGAGCAGAGAGCCCGATGCGGACCTCGATCCCAGGACGCTGAGATCATGACCTGAGCCGAAAGCAGAGGCTTTAACCCACTGAGCCACCCAGGCGCCCTTCAGTTGTTTTTCTGGTCTGTTTTGTTAATTTATGGCTTATCTTTATTTTTTTCTTCAGCTTATTTGGGGCTTTGTTCTTTCTTTTCTAGTTCCTTGAGCTATAAAGTTAGGTTGTTTGTGATCTTTCTTTTTCCTTAATGTAGGTGTTCATCACTTAGAACTTCTGCTGCATCCTTTAAGTATTGGTATGCTGTGTTTCATTTCTTTCATGATTTTTTTTAATTTTTCTTTTGATTTCTTTGACTCATTGTGCATTCAGGAGAATGTTAACATCCACATATTTCTGAATTTTCCATTTTTTCCTTCTGTTATTGATTTTGAGATCCATACCGCTGTGGTTAGGAAAGATACTTGGTGTGATTTATTTTTTTAAGATTTTATTTATTTATTTATTTGAGAGAGAGCGAGAGTGAGAAAGACCACAGAAGGAGAAGGAGAAGCAGACTTGCCGCTGAGCAGAGAGCCTGATGTAGGGCTCTAACCCAGGACCCTGAGATCATGACCTGAGCTGGAGGCACATGCTTAACTGACTGAGCCACCCAGGCACCCCACTTGATGTGATTCTAATGTTACATTTGTTAAATCTTGTTTCGTTGAACTAATACATGATTTATTCTGGAGAATGTTCTGTGTTTGCTTGATAAGAATTTGCATTCTTCTTTTGAGTGAAATGTTCTGTGTATGGCTATTAGGTCCAGTTGATCTAATCTACAGTTCAAGTCACATGTTTCCTTATTGATTTTCTATCTGTATAATCTATCCATTGTTAAAGAGGATAATGAAGTCCCACATTAGTATTGCATTGCTATCTATTTCTGCCTTCAGATCTTTTAATATTTGCTTAATATATTTAGTTGCTTCACTGTTGGATGCATGTACATTTGCAATGTTACATCTTCTTGATGAGTTGACACTTTATCCTCATATAATGCCCTTGCCTCTTGTTACAGTTTTTGACGTAGAGTCTATTTTTGTCTGGTAAAATTATGGCTACCACTGCTCTTTTTTGTTTACTATTTGCACGGAATATTTTCCATCCCTTCACTTTGAGCCTATGTGTATTCCTAGAACTGAAATGAGTCTCTTATTGGCAACATATAGTCGAAGCTTGTTCTCTTAACCCATTCAGCTACTTTATGCTTTTCATTGGAAAATCTAATCAGTTTAAATTTAAAGTAATTATTGATGGGTAAGTATTAATAATGCCATCTAATTAGTTTTCTAACTATAGCTCCTTTGTTCTTCCTCTTTTGCTGACATTCTTTGTGAATTGATGATTTTCCATAGTGATAAGCTTTGTTTCCCATCTCTTTATTTTTTGTGTGTATACTTTAGGTTTTTGCTTTGTAGTTACTAGGAGGCTTACATAAAACATAAATACAATAGTCTATTTTAAGCTGGTAACAACTTAACTGTAATCACCAAAATTCTATCCTTTTACTCCCCTTCCCATATTTTAGTTTTTTAATGTCATAATTTACTTGTTTTTACATTGTGTATTCACTAACAATTGTAGTTCTAGTTCTTTTTAATTCTTCTGTACTTTATACCTTGATACTAGAGTTAGGTGATTAACACAGTACCATATTACTATATTAGAGCCTTCTGAATTTGATTATATACTTACATTTAAGATTGTGTTTGATATTTTTATATGTATTCATGTTACTAATTATTATGCTTTTATTTCTGCTTGAAGAACTTTGAGTATATTGTAAGGCAGGATGAACTATGCCATAGCTTTTGTTTGTTTGGGAAAGTCTTTATCTTGCCTCATCCCTGAAAGACTACTTTGCTGGGTAAAATGTTCTTGGTTGGTAGGGTGTGTGTGTGTGTGTGTGTGTGTGTGTGTGTGTGTGTGTGTGTGTGTGTGTCTTTTACCCAGTACTTTGAATATTTCATACCATTCCCTCTTGGACTGCAAGTTATCTACTGAGAAATTTGTAGCCTAAGGGGGGGGGTGCCCTTATATGTGAGAAATTCCTTTTCTCTTACTGGTCTTAAAATTCTTCCTGCCTTTGATTTTACTTTTTTTTTTTTTTTAAGATTTTATTTATTCATTTGAGAGAGAGAGAGAAGCTGAGAGCAGGGAAGATCTGAGGAAGAAGCAGACTCCACAATGAGCAGGGAGCCTGGTACTGGGCTCCATCCCGAGACTCTGGGATAATGACCTGAGACAAAGTCAGACACTTAACTGACTTAGCCACTCAGGTGCCCTGGTCTTTGATTTTAGACAATTATAATGCATCCTGGAGAAGATCATTTTAGGTTGGTATTTTGGGGTGACATATAAGCTTCAATAACTTGGAAGTCTGAATTTCTTCCCAGATTTGGGAAGTTCACAGCCATTATTTTTTTTTCTTTTTTAATTTTATTTTTTCAGTGATCCTACATTCATTGTTTATGCACCACACCCAGTGCTCCATGCAATATGTGCCCTCCTTAATACCCACCACCAGGCTCAACCATCCCCCCCTCCCCTCCATAACCCTCAGTTTGTTTCTCAGAGTCCACAGTCTGTCATGGTTCGTCTTCCCCTCTGACTTACCCCAATTCACTTTTCCTTTCCTTCTCCTAGAGTCCTCGATTTTATTCCTTATGTTCCACAAGTAAGTGAAACCATATGATAATTGACTTTCTCTGCTTGACTTATTTCACTCAGCATAATCTCCTCCAGACCCATCCATGTGGATACAAAAGTTGGATATTCATCCTTTCTGATGGCTGAGTAATATTCCATTGTATATATGGACCATATCTTCTTTATCCACTCGTCTGTTGAAGGGCATCTGGGCTCTTTCCACAGTTTGGTGATTGTGGACATTGCTGCTATGAACGTTGGAGTACCTATGGCCCTTTTCACTCCATGTGTATCTGTGGAGTAAATACCCAGTACTGCAATTGCAGGGTCATAGGGAAGCTGTATTTGTAATTTCTTGAGGAATCTCCACACTATTTTCCAAAGTGGCTGCACCAGCTTGTATTCCCACTAACAGTGAAAGAGGGTTCCCTTTTCTCCATGTCCTCTCCAACACTTGTTGTTTCCTGTCCTGTTCATTTTGGCCTTCTAACTGGTGTAAGGTGGTATCTCAGTGTGGTTTTGATTTGAGTTTCCCTGATGGCTGGTGATGATGAACATTTTTTCATGTGTCTGTTGGCCATTTGTATGTCTTCCTTGGAGAAGTGTCTGTTCATGTCGTCCCATGTCTGCCCATTTTTTGACATGATTATCTGTTTTTTGGGTATTGAACTTGAGTTCTTTATAGATCTTGGATATCAGCCCTTTGTCTATAGTGTCATTTGTGAATATCTTCTCCCATTCTGTGGGTTGCCTCTTTGTTTTGTTGACTGTTTCCTTTGCTGAGCAGAAGCTTTTTATCTTGATGAAGTCCCAAAAATTCATTTTTGCTTTTGTTTCCTTTGCCTTTGGAGGTGTGTCTTGAAAGAAGTTGCTGTAGGTGATGTCGAAGAGTTTACTGCCTATGTTCTCCTCTAGGATTTTGATGGATTCCTGCCTCACGTTGAGGTCTTTCATCCATTTCGAGTTTATCTTTGTGTATGGTGTGAGAGAATGGTCGAGTTTCATTCTTCTATACATAGCTGTCCAATATTCCCAGCACCATTTATTGAAGAGACTTTTTTCCACTGGATATTTTTTCCTGCTTTGTTGAAGATTATTTGGCTGTAGAGTTGAGGGTCCATGTCTGAATTTTCCACTCTGTTCCATTGGTCTATGTGTCTGTTTTTGTGCCAGTACCATGCTGTCTTGGTGATCAAGCTTTAGTAAAGCTTGAAATCAGGCAATGTGATGCCCCCAGCTTTGTTTTTCTTTTTCAACATTTCCTTAGTGATCCGGGGTCTTTTCTGGTTCCTTACAAACTTTAGGATTGTTTGTTCTTGCACTTTAAAAAATACTGGTGAAATATTGATTGAGATGGCATTGAAAGTATAGATTGCTCTGGGCAGTATAGACATTTTAGCAATGTTTATTCTTACAATCCACGAGCATGGAATGCTTTTCCATCTTTTTGTGTCTTCAATTTCGTTCATGAGTTCTTTCAAAGAGTTCTGCAGTTCCTCAAGTACATCTAGATCCCTTACCTATTTGTTTAGGTTTATTCCAAGGTATCTTATGGTTCTTGGTGCTATAGTAAATGGAATCTATTCTCTAATTTCTCTTTCTATATTTTCATTGCTAGTGTATAAGAAAGCAGCTGATTTCTGTGGATTGATTTTGTAACCTGCCACATTACTGAATTGCTGTATGAGTTCTAGTAGTTAGGGGGTGGAGTCTGTTGGGTTTTCCATATAAAGTATCATGTCATTTGCAAGGAGAAAGAGTTTGACTTCTTCTTTGCCAATTTGAATATCTTTTATTTCTTTTTGTTGTCTGATTGCTGTTGGTAGGACTTCTAGTACTATGTTGAACAATAGTGGTGAGAGTGGGCATCCTTGTTGTGTTCCTGATCTCAGTGGGAAGGCTGTCCGTTTTTTCCTCTTTGAGAATGATATTTGCTGTGGGTTTTTCATAGACAGATTTTATGAAGTTGTGGAATGTTCCCTCTATCCCTATACTTTGAAGAGTTTTAATCAGGAACGGACACTGTATTTTGTCAAATGCTTTTTCTGCATCAATTGAGAGGACCATGTGGTTCTTCTCTCTTCTCTTATTGATTTGCTCTATCACATTGATTGATTTCCAAATGTTGAACCACCCTTGCATCCCAGGAATAAATCCCACCTAGTCATGGTTTATAATCTTTTTAATGTACTGTTGGATCCTATTAGCTAGGATCTTGTTGAGAATCATGGCATCCATATTCATCAGGGATATAGGCCTGAAATTCTCCTTTTTGATGGTTTGGGGATCAAGGTAATGTTGGCTTCATAGAAAGAGTCTGGAAGTTTTCCCTCTGTTTCTATTTTTTGAAACAACTGCAGGAGAATAGGTATTATTTATTCTTTGAATATTTGGTAGAATCCCCCAGGAATCCATCAGGTCCTGGACTCTTGTTTTTTGGAAGGTTTTTGATCACCCGCTTCAATCTCGTTAGTAGATATTTGTCTCTTCAGGTTGTCAATTTCTTCCTGTTTCAGTCTTGGAAGTTTATAGGTTTCCAGGAATGTATCCATTTCTTCTAGGTTGCTTAACTTATTGGCATATAGCTGTTGATAATAGTTTCTGATGATTGTTTCTATTCCTTGGTGTTAGTTGTGACTAACTTTCATTCATAATTTTATTAGTTTGAGTCCTCTCTCTTTTCTTTTGGATTCATTTGGCCAGTGGTTTATCGATCTTATTAAGTCTTTCAAAGAACCAGCTTCTAGTTTTGTTGTTGTGTTCTACTGTATCTCTAGTTTCTAACTCATTGATCTCTGCTCTGATCTTAATTATTTCCCTTCTTGTGCATGGGGTTGGCTTAATTTGTTGTTGATTTTTCTAGTTCCTTAAGGTGTAAGGAACATTGATGTATTTGGGATCTTTCAATTTTCTTAAGGGAGGCTTNGAGGAACATTGATGTATTCGGGATCTTTCAATTTTCTTAAGGGAGGCTTGGATGGCTATGTATTTCCCCCTTAGNTCTAGTTCCTTAAGGTGTAAGGAACATTGATGTATTTGGGATCTTTCAATTTTCTTAAGGGAGGCTTGGATGGCTATGTATTTCCCCCTTAGAACCCCCTTTGCCATATCCCATAGGTTTTGGACCGATGTGTCTTCATTCTCAGTGATTTCCATGAATTGTTTAAGTTCTTCTTTGATTTCCTGGTTGATCCAAACATTCTTGAGTAGTATGGTCTTTAGCTTCCAAGTGTTTGAATTCCTTCCAAACCTCTTCTTGTGGCGGAGTGCCAGTTTCAAAGCTTTGTGGTCTGAGAATATGCAGGGGATAATCTCAGTCTTTTGGTATCAGTTGAGCCCTGATTTGTGACCCAGTATGTGTTCTATTCTGGAGAAAGTTCCATGTGTGCTTGAGAAGAATGACTATTCTGTTGTTTTAGGATGGAATGTTCTATATATATCTATGAGATCCATCTGGTCCAATGTGTCATTCAAAGCCCTTGTTTCTTTGTTGATTTTCTGCTTAAATGATCTGTCTGTTGCTGAGAGTCACATGTTAAGNAAGGTCTCCTACAATTAATGTATTCATATCAATATGACTCTTTATTGTTTAACAGTTGGCTTATGTATTTGGCTGCTCCCATGTTGGGGCATAAATATTTACAATTGTTAGATCTTCTCAGTGGATAGACCCTTTAAGAATGATGTAGTGTTCTTCTGTATCTCTGAAAGTCTTTAGCTTAAAATCTAATTTATCTGGTATGAGAATCACTACCCCAGCTTTCTTTTGAGGCCCATTGGCATTTAAGATGGTTCTCCATCCCTTCACTTTCAGTCTGGATGTATCTTTAGGTTCAAAATGTGTCTCTTGTAGATAGCATATGGACGGGTCCTGTCGTTTTATCCAGTCTGCAACCCTGTGCCTTTTTACGGGAGCATTTAGGCCACTCATGTTGAAAGTGATTATTGAAAGGTAAGTTTTTATTGAAATCATGTTGCCTGTGTGTGTCACTTTTGGGTTCTTTGTTCTTTTAGGGAACCCCCCCCTTCCTATTTCTTGTAGTGCCAGCTTTTTGGTCACATAATCTTTTAGACCTTGCCTATTTTGGAAGCTCTTTATCTCTCCACCATTCTGAATGCCAGCCTTGTTGGATAAAGTATTCTTGGTTGCATGTTCTTCTCATTTAGTGCCCTGAATATATCTTGCCGGCCCTTTCTGGCTTGCCAGGTTTCTGTGGAGAGGTCCAACATTTTTCTGATGGTCATTCCTCTATATGTAAGGAATCTCTTCTCCCTAGCTGCCCTTAAGACTTTCTGTCTGAATTTATGATTCATGAATCTCACAATTAAGTGTCTGGGGGTCTTTCTAGATTCATTGATCTGGGGGGTGTCCTCTTGGGGGTGTCCTCTCTGCCTCTAGAACACGAACTTCCAATAACTTAGAAGTCTGTATTTCTTCCCAGATTTGGGAAGTTCACAGCCATTATTTCTTAAATACGTTTTCTGCTCCTCTCTTCCTATCTTTTTCTTTTGGTACTCCAGTAATGCATAGATTGTTTCTTTTAATGGTATCCCATAATTCACATAGGCTTTCTTTATTCTCTTCATCTTTTTTTTTTTTCTTCCTGTGAGTGGATGATTTCAAATGACTTGTTTTCTTCTTTTGTTCTTCTCATGGGTTGAGTTTTCTGTTTAGGCTCTTTATTGAATTCTTTAGTTGGATCAGCCATCTTGGGCTGCAGGAGCCCACAGTTTCAGGGACGAGCTGGGGTCCTGGATTTGTGGGAGCTCGTATGATACCACCTGTGGCTGTAGGAGCTGGCCTCTTGCTGAGGTGGGCTGGCTCTGGGATTCATGGTGACATTGACCTCTGACTCCATTATCCTTCTTCCACAGGGAAGGTGTCTGTGTGTTGGTCTACCTGGGTTTGGGAGAGAGCTGATGTCTATTTTTCTACACTCTTCAATGTGCTTTTCTTATTTCTGAACTTCACCAGGTGCTATAATCTCTCACCTGAAATCCTTAGCTCCTGTGAAGGTAATTTTATTGTGCAGATAGTTCAAATTGGTATTTCTGGGCAGGAGGGATGAATAGTAGAAATTCCTATGTTGCAGTTTTAATGATATCACTGTCCCTAATCCTTAAAAATAAAAACCTGCAAAAAAATCTGAAAGTTTTAAAATCCCTTTTAAACTATTTTGCAAACTATGCTCAACCCCTCCTAAACACAAGGCATGCCTTCACTTAATACCTGGTGCCTATCCTTCTCTCTTAGAACCTTTTCACTCTGTGCAGCACCTTCCATTCACTCCTGCAAAAGTTGATGGAAATTCATGCAATTTCACTGCCCTGGCATTTGGAGTTGGCTCTGCCTTGAGACAGCTGGTGCTTCATTCTTAACCTTGAGGTTATATGGTTCAGTTAGAGTCATTATCCTTTCTGGACTTCAGTTTTCTCATCCATAGACTGAGCAATTTAGATCTTATTTAAAGACATCTAGAGTGCAGTATGGTTTAGTGTTTGAAAATGTTTCATGGCTTTGCATGAGCCATTTCTTTGTCCAAGAGAGTGAGATGCTTCAAGATCTAATAAGCAGTTCACCAAGAGTAATAGGAATTGGGATCCAGCTACTGAGAAAAATCCCTGTTTCTTTCTTAAGTGTTAGACAGTATCAGTGAAGAATGATGTGGGGAGAGGCAGTAATGTTGGCAAATACATCTGTCTAACAGAAAAGTCATTTCCGGTCCATTCTCCAGCCCCCCCTTCTCTCTCTTTCCCTCTCCTTCTCTCTCTCTCTCTCTCTCACACACACACACACACACACACACACACACACTTTTGGTGAGGAAGTAGTACATATCCTAATTAAGCTGTATTATTAACTAGGTACATTCATAAACCAATGAAATTTCACATTTTCTTTTAGCATTAACAATTAGTGTTGTAAGATGTCCTACATTCTGACCTTTTTTTAGGTAAAAATTTCAAGAGTGAAGTCCATGTATCATGAGTGTATAATTTAAATTTTGAAAAATGGTATTTCCATAGAACTAATAATTTAATGGAGATGTAGGAAATTTCCATCACTCCAGAAAGTAACCTTGTACTCCCTTATATTCAATCTCTAAACCACTTGGATAACCACTTTTCTTATTTAAAGTACCACAGATTAATTAGATTTGCCTTTTTTGAGCTTGATACAAATAGAATCCTATAGTATCTACTCTTGTGCCTGTAGTCTTTCACTAAACATGTTTCTGAGATGAAACCATGTTGTATCATCAGTTCACTCCCTTTTTAAATAATATGTTTTGTTCAGTTACATAACTATAACACAATTTGTTTACATATGGCTGTATTCATTAGATTTTGTGTTTCCAGTTTTGGTCTATTACAAATAAAGCCATGTGCAACAGTTTTTGTAGACCTATATTATCATTTATTTTGGTTAAATATTTAGGAGTAGCATTGGAGGTCATAGGGTAGGTATATGGTGAGCTTTATTTAAAAAAAATGGTGGGCGCCTGGGTGGCTCAGTGGGTTAAAGCCGCTGCCTTCGGCTCAGGTCATGATCCCAGGGTCCTGGGATCGAGGCCCACATCAGGCTCTCTGCTCAGCAGGGAGCCTGCTTCCTCCTCTCTCCTTCTCTGCCTGCCTCTCTGCCTACTTGTAATCTCTCTCTCTGTGTCAAATGAATAAATAAAATCTTAAAAAAAATAAATTTAAAAAATGGCATATAATTTCTGAAAGTTGTATCATTTTATCCTAGCATCATCAGTATATGAGAGCTCCAGATGTTCCATATCCTTATAAACATTTGGTAGTTTCAGACTTTTTAGTTGTAGCCATCCTGGTAGGTATATAATAATACCTTGCAGTTTTCATTTTCATTTCTCTGATAAATCATGATGTTGGACACTTTATGTTGTGAGTATTGGTTATTTGTATATCTTTTTAATGAATTGTCTGTTCACATGTTTTCCCCTTTTTATTGGATCATTCAGCTTTTTTACTGAGTTGGAGTTCTTTAGATAATCTGTAGTTGTTTGCATATATGTCACAAATATACGTGTAGCAAATATTTTCTCAGCCTTAGCTTGACTTGTCATTTTCTTAAAAATGAAATAATAGGGCGCCTGGGTGGCTCAGTGGGTTAAAGCCTCTGCTTTCAGCTCAGGTCATGATCTCAGGGTCCTGGGATCGAGGCCCACATCGGGCTCTCTGCTCAGCAGGGAGCCTGCTTCCTCCTCTCTCTCTGCCTCTCTGCCTACTTGTGATCTCTCTCTGTGTCAAATAAAGAAATCTTTAAAAAAAATGAAATAATAATTTTCTTTATAGATGAACAAGAAGTCTTAGTCAAGTTCAGTATATCAATTTAAAAATTGGGGGGTTTGTACTTGCTTTGTCCTTTCTAAAAAATATTTGCCTACTCCAAGATTACAAATGTTATCCCCCATATTTTAAAATAGCACTGTCATTTTAGATTTTACCTTTAAATCGATGATGTATTTCAAGTTATTTTTTCTTTTCTCATGTAAGGAAAGTTTAAGCCCCCCCTTTTTTCTTATATAGATATTCAGGTTCTGTTACAATTTATTTTTTTCTTAAAGATTTTATTTATTTGAGAGAGAGAGAGAGAGAGACAGAGAGACAGAAGCATGAGAGAGGAAAAGGTCAGAGGGAGAAGCAGACTCCCCGTGGAGCTGGGACCCTGATGCGGGACTCAATCGAGGGACTCCGGGATCATGAGCTGAGCTGAAGGCAGTCGCTTAAACAACTGAGCCACCCAGGCACCCCTGTTACAATTTATTGAAGAGTGTTGTTTCTCCTTTGAATTACCATGGCACTTTTGTCAAAGATCAATTGACAAGATATTTTTTCTGGACTCTGTTCTTTTGTCTATACTTATATTAATAGAACAGTGTCTTAATAACTGTAGCTTGATAATAAATCCTGGAATCAGGTATCATGAGTTCTCTACATTTGTTTGTTTGTTTGTTTGTTTTTAAAGATTTTATTTATTTACTTGTCAGACAGAGCACAAGCAGGCAGAGTGGCAGGCAGAAGCAGAGGGAGAAGCAGGCTCCTTGCCGAGCAAGGGGCCCGATGTGGGACTTGATCCCAGGACCCTGGGATCATGACCGGAGCCGAAGGCAGCTGCTTAACCAACTGATCCACCAGGTGTCCCATACATTTGTTGTTTTGATTTGTTGTTCTCCTCATTTGAAGTAAGATATATTTCAGAATCAAAATATCACTTATCTTTAAAAAAGCCTAATGGGATTTTGATTTATGTTGTGTTGAATCTATATATATCTTAATAATACTAAGCCATTCTTTTTACCCTCCATTTATTTAGGCTTCTTTGATTTCTCTTAGGAGTTTTTTGTATTTTTCAAAGTAATGGCCTTGCAAATCTTTTCCTAAATGTATTTCTGAAGAGTTTAATAGTGTTGTTAATGGCATTAAAATATTTTCTATTTTTCTGCAAGTATAGAAAAATACAGTTGACTTTCATATATTAACCTGTATCTGTGACAATATTAAATTCTCTTAGTAGTAGCAGTTTAATAGTGGTTTAATAAAATATTAGGAGTTTTTGTGTAAAACACATGTACAAATGAAGACATTTCTGTCTCTTTTCAATCTATTTTTTATTTTTATTGCCTTACTGTATATGCTAGGAACTCAGGTATTATATTGAATAGAAATGATGAGAGTCCTTTCTTATCTTAGGGAAAGCATTCAATATTCCACTATTAGCTATCACTTTTTTTATGTGATTGACTTTTTAAATTTTCTTTCTTCGTTTAACTGATTTTTGCCTGTTTTGTGATGTTTATTCATCAGTAGCATTCTTTTTTTTTTTTTTTTTTGGTGGATCAGTTAAGTATGTCTAGGAGATGGGAAATTATTGGTCATCAAATCCTATGGGGCTGTAATCTCAAATCTTGACATGGTTAGCTATCTTTTTATCCTTTACATTTTGATTGTAAAAGTTATATAGAAGCATGCATCTAGGGTTTTTAAAGGAAATCCCTGGTGTAAATACTAGTGTATATAGTGTATCCCTCAGATATAAGAAAAGTAAGGACCTTTTCCCTCCCATATAACCATAATAGAATTACCAGACAGCAAAATTAATATTAGTTTCATTGTCCCAAAAATCCTCTCTGCTCCACCTGTTCTCTATTCCTTCCCCTATTCCCAAACTCCTGGCAACCACTGATCTTTTTACTGTCCCTGTAGTGTTTCCTTTTTCTTATGTCATATAGTGGAGAGCATACAGTATGTAGTCTTTCCAGTTTGCCTTCTTTCACTTAGTAATGTGTATTTATGTTTCCTCCATGGCTTTTCATGGCTAGTTATGTCTTTTTAGTGTTGGATAATAATCCATTGTGTGGATGTACCACAGTTTTTCACTTCGCCTAGTGAAGGATGTAATGGATTCCTTCTAAGTTATGACCGTTTTGAATAAAGGTGCTATAAACATCCATGGGAAAGTTTTTGTGTGGACATACATTTTTAGCTTCTCTCGGTAAACACTAAAGACTGCTTTTGCTGGATAGTATTGTAGGAATATTAGTTTTGTAAGAAACTGCCAAATTGTCTTCGAAAGTGGCTGTACCATTTTGCGTTACCGCAAGCAATGAAGGAGAGTTCCTGTTGCTCCACATCCTCTTCAGCTTCAGTTTGGTGTTGTCCGTATCCTGAATTTTGGCCATTGTAGTAGGAGTGTAGTGGAATCTCATTGTTTTAATTTGGATTTCCCTGATGATGTATGTATGATGCGGAACATTTTTCCATGTGCTTATTTGCTATCTGTATATCTTCTTTGGGTGAGGTGTCCGTTAAGATCTTTGACCCTTTTTAAAAAATCTGGTTGTTTTCTTATTGTTGAGTTTTTAGGGTTCTTTGCATATTTTGGAGAACAGTCTTTTATCAGATATGTCTTTTGCAAATAATTTCTCTCAGTCTATGACATGGTCTTCTTATTTTCTTGACATGGTCTTTACCAGAGCAGAAGATTTGAATTTCAGTAAAGTCCAGATTATCACTTGTTTTTCATGGGTCATGTCTTTGATTTTTGTATCCAAATGGTCATCACCATACCCAAATTCCTAGGTTTTTTCCTATGATAGGGTCCAAGAATTTTAAGTACTGCATTTTACATTTAGGTCCTTGATGCATTTTGAATTTGTGTGAAGGGTGTAAGGTCTGTGTCTGGATTCATTTTCCTGTATGTGGATCCTAGTTATTCCAGCACTCTGTCACTTTTTTGCAGATGTCCTTCATAATGCTCTACACTCTGCCCAGGTTCCTGAGTTTTCATCATATATAGGTGTTGATTTTGTCCAATATTTTTTCTGTGTCTATTGTGATATATATTTTTTCTTATTCTCTTAAAGTGAATTACATTGATTTTTGACAATTAAACCAAATGTGTATTTGGAAGAAACCCTACTTGTTCATGACTTTTTTCTACATCTTGCTGGCTTTGGCCATTCTTTTAAAAATGTTTAAGGCTATCTTTATGAAGAATTTTGATCTGCAACTTTAAAAAAAATTATTCTTTGGTTTTGGCATCAGTTATGCTAGTTCTTCTTGAATCAATATTGGTAACTTATGTTTTTCAAGGAATGTGTCTATTTCATCTGAGTTTTTAAAATTACTATGTGGTTGTTATATTCTTAAGATCTGTAGGATCCAATATGTTTGCTTTCTCATGTTTTCAATTTGTTTTCCTTTTTTTAAAATCAGTATTGATAAGGGTTTGTCAGTTGTAGTAATACTTTAAATAACATTTATCTTTTTCTTTATTTTTGATTTCATTAATTTTGTTATTCTTATCCATCTAATTATTTGGGGTCTAATCCCCCCCTTTGGTTTCTTAAAAAGGAAATTTGGATAATAGACTTGAAGGCTTTTATCTCTTCTAGGGTATATAAAGCTCTGAATTTCCCCTCTAACCACTGCTTTATCTGTATCCCATACATTTTGATATATGGTGTGTTTATCACTCATTAATTTTAGTTTTCTGATACTTTTTTTGTTAAACAGGTTATTTATAAGTGTCTTTAATTTTTAAATATTGAGGAATTTCTAAATATTCACATTGATTTCTAATTTATTTCATTTTCATGTCATTCTCTGTAGTGTTTCAACACTTTGAATATTATTTTGACCTTAATTGCTCTTTCTAGAGAATCTATTTGTACATAAAAAGAATGTGAATTCTGACATTTCTGGATATAATGGTTTTTATTTTTATTTTATTTTATTTTATTTTATTTTATTTTATTTTAAGAGAGAGGTTGAAAGACCATGTATTTACAAGCAGCAGGGAGGGGCAGAGGAAGAGGGAGAGAGAATCTTAAGCAGGCTCCATGGCATGGAGCCCCTTATGGGGCTCCATCTCATGACCCTGAGGATCATTACCTGAACTGAAATTAAGGGTGTCACTTCACCGACTGAGCTACCCAGGGTTCAGATGTAATGATTTAAAATGTCCATTAGTTAATAGTGTTTGAAATGCCTAAATCCTTACTAATTTTCAGTTTACTGTTTTTGTCAATTATTGACAGAGGTATATTGGAATATTGAACTATGATTCTGGGGTTGTCTTTCCTTTAGTTCTATCACCTCTTATTTTGAAGTGCTCTTATCATGCACATAAGTATTTATAACTGTTTATCTTTCTGAAAAATCTACCTTTTTATCCTTATGGATTATTCTTTATCTACAGTATTACTCCTTGACTTGAGGCTTTATTGTTAATATATTCACACCATCTTTTTAAACTCATATTATTTACATGGTATATGTTTTTCTGTCCTTTTACCTTGACCTCCTATATTTTTATATTAGTCCCTTTCTAGTATCATATAGTTGGATTTTGTTTTTTCAAACTGGCAGTCTCTGCTTTTTAATTAGAGTATTTTGTCAATTTCAATTTAATGTGCTTTTTGTAATTGAGTTGAGGAAAACCATTTGTTTTCTATTTGTCCCATCTTTTTTTCCCTTTGCTTCCTTAATATTTAGATTAATTTACTGTTAATAGAAATTTTTAGCTTTAACCCTTTGTATTTTTAAATCATTGCCCTGAGCATTACACTGCACATATTGAATTTTTCAGTCTTCTCATAATTTATGCTATACAGTTCATGTACAATGTAAGAAATTTTCGATGATATATTTATTCTCTTGCCCTTATGTATTGTGTCCTATATTTTACTTCAATATGCATTATAAACCATGCAGCATAAGGATATTTTTTCGCCTTTACAAAGTTTTCTTTTCATGAAATTAAGAAAGGAAGGTTGTATTTTGTATTTACCTACGTATTTACCATTTGCAGTGCTCTTCTTCATTTCCTGTATTGTGAATTTTGAACTGGTAATGTTTTCCTTCAGACTGCAGAAATATCTTTTTGTAGTGCAGGTCTGCTAAAGATGAATCTTCTTAGGTTTTATCTTTTCTGCAGATGTCTTTCTTTCACCTCCACTTTTGAAGGATATATTCACTGAGTATAGAACTATGGGTTTACAAGGGTCACAGTGTTTCTTCTCCTCTCCGCCCCCCAAAAAAGTAAAGACGGATGTTTTATTGTTTGGTCTTCATTGTTTCTGATGAAAAGTGAGCTGTAATTTGAATCATTGTTCCTTCAGAGGTAATGTCTTTGCTTCTTCTCTGACTGCTTTTACAATTTTTTCTGTGTCTTTGGTTTTCAGCAGTCTGACATCATGTTGCTAGTGGTGGATTTTCTTTGTATTTGTCTGCCTCTGGTTCCTGAGCTTCTTGGATCTGTAGGTAGATGTTTTTCATCAAATTGGAAAACATTCAGGTATTATTTCCTTAAATATTTTTCTGCCCCATTTTTTTCCTCTTCCAACAGTTAACATGTATTAGACCATTAGTATTTTTTTGAGCCATTGAATTACCCATTTTATTAATTTTTTTTATTAACATATAATGTTTTATTTGTTTCGGGGTACAGGTCTGTGAATCATCAGTATTACACAATTCACAGCACTCTCCATAGCACATACCCTCCCCAATGTCCATCACCCAGCCACCCTGTCCCTCCCACCCCCATCTCCTCTAGCAACCCTCAGTTTGTTTCCTGAGATTGAAAGTCTCTTATGGTTTGTCTCCCTCTGCAGTCCCATTGGTATTATTGAGCCTCTGTCCTTTGAGGCTCTACCTTATTTGGCTAATACTTTTATCTGTGTTCTTCATTGGATAGTTTTGGATTCTTCATTGGATAATTTCTATTGATCTGTCTTCAAGTTCACTGATTCTCTATTCTTTAGTGTCCAATAGACCATTAACCCTGTCTGGTGAATTTTGAATTTTAAATGTATTACTTTGCAGTAGTAGAATTGGTTTTCTTAATTTTTTCTATGTATGGTGAGATTTTTCCATCTGTTCATGCATATGTCCATATTTTCCTCTAAGTCCTTGAACATATTTAAAATAACTATTTTAAAATTCCTGTCTACTCATTCCTACATCTGGGTCATCTCTTGGTGTCTTTATATTAAATACTTGTTTTTCTTTATGAGTCACATTTTTCTACTTCTCTGTATGACTTGTAATTTCTTATCATATATTGGACAACTAGGATAATTCTTATAGGGAATATTAAGTGCATTGTCTTCTTTGAAGGAGATTGGCTTCTTTTCTGGCCAGTAGTTAAATTACTGATGGATTCCTTAGATCCTGTCAGACTCGGTTTTATTCTCTGTGGGGACTGCACTAGTTTAGATTTGTTCTTAGTCAGAACAGGCAGGACTCCTTACTTTAAGGAGGTGTTTTTTGTTTTGTTGGTTTGTTTGTTTTTCCCTCTCCAGAGGTATGGCCCTTCTTTGGTCTTAACTGAATGTGAAAGTGTTAGGTGAGATTCCTCCACTCTGGCCACAGCAGGGCTCTACTGGCCTTCAACACAGGGCAGCATCTGGTAGCTTCATTTATGTCTCAGCCTTGCATCTGCTCCATCCTACATTCTTCTCCTACCAGGTCTATGATGAGCTCAACTTTCAGATCCAGTATTTATGTGGCTCTTCTTCTTGGCTCTTTGTTGGCATTTCTCCTTTATTTTCTCACTTTGACCCTTTTCACATTCTTTCCTTTTTCACTATTAGCCTAATATTAAGAAAGGGGGCATGCTAGCACCTAACACAACGTTCTGGGCACATAAATGTGAACTACTTGGAGGAGTGTGAAGTTTTCTTGCCAGTTTGGAGCAGGGCTTTAGGCCTCTTAAGTTTCTTTCCTATTATCTTCTGGTTTTCTCTTTTCCCCACAGAACTGCCATGAATGATGGCAGGGGCTCTCTGGGGAAACTTTAAGCCATATCTCCCTTAGCCCTTCTTGGAGGCTCCTTCACAGAGCCCAGTGTCAGCCTCATCTCTGGATCCATTGCCTTTGGGGTGGTTGATGGCTCAGTCCCTGCAGCTGAGAGAGGGCACTACCCCCACGGTAATTACTCACTGCCGAGGGATGGAGTGGACTGAGGGAGACTGAGGTCTTCCTGTTGGTGCGGTGGATCATTTTCTATCTGGTCACAATACCTGTGTTTTTATTTGCAGCAAGCTCATCATGACTTATCAGGCTTTATCTTCACTCGCCACCTCTCCATCCTTAAAATTGTGTGTGTTCTCTTTCCCCCCTTTTAGTATCAAAATAATCAAATGCTTATGTATTTCCCAAAGCAGAAAACCAGGAAGGAATTATAATGAAAATCACTGCCAGTTTTTAAGCTCTTCTTATAAACACAAATAAGTTGAATGCTTTTGAGTGACACTTTTCGATAAATAATGAAATTATTATGAAATAAGTTAGAACTAGTTATGTCTGTCTGCATATTTTAGCCTCAGAGTGCTTTAATTAGGTACTTTTAATGTATTACACATAATTATGTTTACTTTTAATTTGGCATAAAAATGACATTTCCAGAACCAAGTTTAGTGGCATATTTTAAAACACACCAGTGGAGAAATACATTTCATCTCCTGGGCCCCTGTTTCTGCCTAGCCCTACCATCACTAAAGTAAAATCAATATATATGTATTTTTAAAACAAACCTGATTCTGTCTAAATTACAGATCCTGAAACCAGAGCACCACAATTAACACCATTTTCCTGGTCAGTGAACCTTGCAAATTTGTAGTTCAGTGTCTGCACTAATAGTTCAAATGACGTGTGGGGGGCCATTACATCTGCTCTTCGCGGCGGAAAAGTGATAATTATTTCTAACGGTCTGTGCGCAGAGAGCCTTGTGCACACTTACGGTGACCCTTTAGTTGCTGAGAGTTTCACTAACATGGCAGTGTGTCTCGAGAATTAAAGCAGAGAGGGTATAAGAGTAGCACTAGGAAGAAATTGGGGCCTGGGTTGGATATAGACTGGGGTTCCTGGGTATAGGCAGGGCTGCCTGAACTGCAATGAGCATGTCAAACGAAGTACTCATAAGTCAGTAGGCGCCAGAACCCACGATTGCTGATTATTGGCTGAATTCAGTTCCAGATGGTCACTCTTCTGTTTCTTTTTACAAATGGGTTTTTTCACGTATTCATTCTAACCTATATTTATCGATCGCTGTTGACTATTCAGTATGGCAGACCCTGGGCTTAGAAGCCTGACAAGTAAACTGCCAAGTAGATAGGCCGTACAATATAGTATAAATACTCTGGTGTAGTTGTGTAAGGATTGAAAGTTGCACTTAACCCAGACTGAGAAGGAAGGGGGCTCATAGAAGGCACCTGACCCGAGCCTTGAAAGAGAAGTAGGATGTAGCGGGGCCAGAGGGGGTGATACGGATGGTAGAAAGGCATTCTGAGCAGAGGGAGCAGCCTCAGAGAACATGGCATGTATGGAAAGCAGCGAGGCTGGGCTGCTTGGAGTATAAAGTCCAAAACACTGGGCGAAGGTGACCGTGGGACGTGGTTGGGAACTAGGGCTGGGAGTAAGCACACACCAGGTCGCGAAGAACCCCCCCTCAGCTGGCACCTCTGCCATCTTCCTCCCACTGTTGGTCTGTTTACACGCTCTGTAAAGAGCCTGTGGTAAACCTCAACTCTGTTGTTGAATGGTCATGAATTCTCAACAACTGAAGTTTCATTTAATATTCTTATTTTTGAGGGGATGAAGTTATAGCCCACCAGGACATTCTTTCTAGTTCTTTAAGAATATGCTAGTAGTACAATATAATCTGTCAGTTACTTTATGTTTTAATATTTTATATTTCAACTACAGATGAACGAATGCTGGTACTAGGTTATCGGTCAGACCTCATCCCAGAGGAGTTGGTGGCTAGTGACTGAACTGGTTCTGACCCAGACCCTCTTTCCCTGCTGTTTCTCGGTCTGAGTTACTCTCCTAGCTGCTTCTCTGCTCTGTGCCTCTGTGGGTTGCATCCTTCTACCATTCCCTTCTCTTGTTCTTTCTTGTTATCAGTGCTGACATTTCAATCATAGTGAGTTCTTAATCTCTCTTGTCTATAATCATTCAAAGATCAGTCTTAGATTTTATTCATTATCTCTCTGTCATTTCAGCTATTTTGATTCTTAATCATTACCTTTATAATCCAGGTTAATGTTAGAGGTGTAACTTTTTGCCAATGCTAACAGTGACATCTGTTTTCTTCCTGGTTTGGATGGGAGGAGCCTTAAGAAAATCCATCTTTTGTGGTGAGGGGAAAGAAAAGCTTTTTGCTATTTCCTGCGTTTATAATTAAATATGCATGACTCTTTGCTTCTCAGCTATGGCAAATGAGGTCAAATGAATTATGTTTGCATTCATGGTGAAATTTTGCTGTCTAACACTTCCAGACTTATTCAGCTTTGGGTTGAACTAGTAACATCACTGATGGTGACCATTTAACTGTCCAGCAGATAAATAGAAGAAGTACATAGTGTAGATGATAATTGTCATGTAATTATATATCATGTAATTAACATCTGGTGTAGAGATCATGACTTTTAACTATAATTGTTAGTGTTTCAAATTCTTATCACCAGTATCTTTACCTTGAGCCTAGTGAATGTTTCTTAAAAACACATTTGACATTTTATTCTATATATTTATCTGAAAATTGTTTCTAAAATGTATTCTTGGAAATACTAGTCCTCGGGGTTATTAATTGGTAGTGGTAAAAAAAAAGGGGGGATTCTGTTGTCAAACAAGTATGGAAAATCTTGGGTTAGGCACAGTTAATCAGGCTTCTCTATGATAATTCTTTTGGAGCTTTAATATGCTAATAGGCATTGTGAATTTGCAAGGCAAAAAAAGAAATAATGTGGGGTGTTTCCTGGATTCATTTGATCATGTCTCTCTTTTTGAGGGGATAAATGTCAGAACTAATGTTGTAGGTTGTATGGTAGTCATTCTTAGCACAACTGATGATACGTTGAGAAATTCCAGTCTTGAAAATTTAAATGTATTGCTTTCTTATTTAGAGACAAATGTTGAATAGGCCAATAAAATGGTGAGAGAATTTTAAAAAATCTTGATGTCTTCATCTTGGAGTAGAGGCTCAACAACTAGAATATACGCATAGATGGATCCAGTGTGGGTTCTCATTTATTCCTCAGTCAGTCATTGAACAAGTTCTGAGAGTGTCCTTCACTGAGAGGCACTGTGCTGGGCACTAGGGACAGAAGAGTGAAGGACAGGACAATAGTGAGGGAGTTGAAGAGATAAAGGACTGAAGCCTTCTGTGGAGAATGCAAACAGCAGGTGGTAAGTGCTGCAAAGAGACTGACTGTGGCCATGAGGGAGAGCAGGGCTGTTCTGGCTAGTGTGGGCAGAGAAGGCCTCTCTGAGTAGATGATGTTTATCCTGAAACCTCAAGGATGAAAGGATTATATCCCCTTGGAAACTGGGGAGAAGATCAGAGGACCAGCAAGCACAGCAGTCCTCAAGTGGGAAAAAATGTTTGAAGAGCCTTCAGAGCCCAGGTGGTTGGAGTTTTGCAGACTCATACTTGGCACTGCATGCAATGAGTTGGCAATGGAGATGGAAAATGTCAGACCGTGCAGATGGATTTACCTGTTTTGCTTTTCTTAAAATAAAAATAATAATAAAAAAAAGGAACCCTTCACAGAGTTAAGGAGAGGGTGACAGCACCTGATTTGCATGTTGGACGCTCACCCTGACTCCTGCTGTTGGATTTAAGGCAGGATGAGAGAATAGGAAGTTGGTGTGGCTGCTTGTGTTGTTGCACGTCACGTGGACCCACCTCAGAGCCGGGCAGAATTAAATGGAAGTACTCCACATGATGGTTTGTGTTACCCGGTGCCCCCTTGGTGCGCAATTCCCTCAGGTACGCCGTTTCTGCGTCTGTCTTCCAGAGCGGCCATGAAGGCATTGACAGCAAGGACAGGATGTAGGCGTTGTGCACTTTGGTTCCTGGCTAGGTATCATCCCGTTCCATTGTGGCTAACGCTGATGGAACTGTCTATAAAAAGAAGTTGAAAATGAGGTAGTATGCAAGCCTATAAAGGTGTCACTTTTCCCAGATATTTTAAATAGAATGGATAACCTTATGAACCCAATTGATAGCCCAACTGGGAGAGGAGGAGGGCAGAACAGAACAGCACTGCAGCCTTTCTGTGTCATGGCACACAGGAAAGGAGTGTCTGTGTCCAGCACGGTGGAGTGAGGGACCCAGGTCCCCCCAGCCGGGGAAGACCAGAGTCCGAGCTCAGCCCCCTTGGGCACTGCACGGCCACTCCTGGGGCGGCGGGCAGTATCTGTGGCATATTCGTGACCCATTAGCTGCCCACCAGGTATACCAGTGGGAACGGTCTAGTCTTGAGGATTCTATGAAGAGAAAAGCCAAAGCTACACCAGAGATGGAACTTTAAAATCAGTTTTCTACATCCTGGTGGGTTTTTCTTGTTGTTGTTGTTTATTCTGTGGGAATCATTACAGTCAGTGACATCCAGTCCCCAACACCCTTAATCTGCGAGTGGCCTCAGGGAATTAACTGCTCATCCCAATGCGATGACTGTTCAGAATTGAGGGTTTACATCCCCCCCTGCCACCCCAGGTCCCTTGTTGTATGATCATGTAGGGACTGACTGACAATGACAGATGAAACACATACCTAAGCACCTTCCACATGTGGGGATTTCTATATGAAAAGGTGACACTGTGTCCATGTGGCAGGGCTGGAGGAGAGAAAATCCCAGTTAAGACCCTAAGTCTAATATAAGACTTGGTGTTGTAGGGAGTTCGGCTGTGAGAAAGTACCTGGTGGTTCCTAAAGCAGTACCTCCGATTGCTAATACCCAGAGTGGTTTGGGGGGTGCTGATAGTGGCAGTAATAATAACAGCAATTTGGGGAGTCATGGGGACTGAACACCTAGTAGCAGATACCTGAGTCACTGAATCATGTGTATTACCTGATGTGAGTGTGGGATTCAAAATGGTGGATTTACCACATTCAGACTACCAAAGGGATGTGCCAGGTATCAGTTGCTGAGTTTGTTTTTCCGTCCCCTGTTTTTTAAAACTGATCAGTTGTGGGGTCTGTCTGTCTGTCTGTCTTTTTCTTTTTTTTCTTTTTGATTGAATGAAACGGACACCTCCCCTAAATGCCACTGCCTCAAAAAAAAAAAAAAATCACAGCTTCAAAGAAAGAAGATAATTGACTAGCATACTTACTGAATTAATTTTTCCCTTACACTTATTTTTAAGATCATTAGAACAGTGCTTCTGATCTTAATCCTGAACTGTTTTTTTCTTTTGTGCAGTAAGACCTAAGTCCAGGTTTCCTTTGCATTCTGTTAAACTGTGATTTCTGAGATGGGTTGGTTTTTTTACAAAAGGCCAGACCTGACACAAGGCAGTAAGGTAAGCATAACTGATTACTGGTCAAGGAAACTCTTCACTCTTTGTGATGCAGAAACTCAGCCTACTCACGGTTAAAAGTCAAGGAGGTTGGCCTCTTCTTAAAGGACACTGCTGGAGTCTCCCCTCAGGGCCTCACAGGGGCAATGGACGTGTGTGGCTCCAACAAAGAGATGTGACCCCTCCCTTTGGGAGTGTGGGATTCTGCTGCTACTCACTCTGGTTCCAAATCATTTCTGTCCAAATTAGGAAGGTGGTGTTCGTGTAGTAAACTTGTTTCTCCGAGTGCTAGCATCATTATCTAGTGGCAAGGAACTCTTTGGGGTACAGGAGAAGAAGGAGATGCCTGGGGGAATCTCTCCCAGTCCCACACCACACTAGCGTTGGGCTTCAGGGTGGGGCGCGAAGCTGGAATTGTCAGGCCCGGGTGCTGTGTGCCTGAGGATTTCTGTGTCAGGAGTCTGCAAATCCAGCTGACAGTGTATTCTACTACTTTCTAATTAAATCTGCGAAGTGTTGACATCCTTCTTATCGATAAGGAGAGGGGAGGCAGGCAGCTTGAAAAATGAAAAGGAAGTCAGCTTCGAAAATGTGAAATCTACAAGCAGCAATTTTCCTTTTCTCTCTGTGAAAATAGCATCAGGAAGTTCAGCACACGGGCAGGATCTCATGGGCATGGCTTTCATTGCCTCTTTTTACTCTCCTCCCCAATATTTCCCACTTAAGAGAAGCTTCCACGTATGTGTCCGATGGCTCTGTGTGCCACTTTGCCTACCTACCATAACAACACCCGTGTAAAAGGTTTATCCCAAGGAGTCATCAGTAGTTTAGAAAAAGATTTCTTTTTGCTAAAATGACTTTGTAACATAGCTACTAGAATGCAGTACTTTTCTTTTCTCTTTTCCATAAACAGCAAATGTAAATGAGAAAGAGAGACTATTGAAATATGCCTAAGACTGTCAAAGGAGAAGGCAACTCAAGACCACCCCAGGCACCCGGGCATTACTATACAAAGGCATCTGGTAGTCCCCAGCCAGCACTTGTTCTTAAAGCAAGGGGGGAGCTTCTAGAGTAGGGGAGAGAATTCGGGTGGGTTTTGATGTTGAGTGAGCTTTAAGCAACCATTACACTGAATGGTTTTCATCGAGTTTTATGGCTGCTTTTGTGAAATAATCATGGGACAGGGCACCTGGATGGTGTATCTGGGGCACAAGGGAGGAAACCGTTGACTTTGGAAGGGAATTTTCCATTTTCCTTGGGAAGGAATGCATTGTCTCTAATTATGGAAAGAGGAAAGAGTTAGCAATTTAAACAATTTACATAACAAATTAATACCACGATAATTATCCATTGCTTATTTAAAATGGGCCAGAAATTCCTACTTTTTTGCATGGAAGATCATTTCGTTGCATGTACTAAAATAGAGTAATGCCATACCGAAAAGCAGTAAAAGTGAAATAAGACTTTTGAAAACATATTAATACATAAAATATTTATTACAGAGTCTCAGTAGTGTTTGCATTTAATCATTTTTATTGTATATCAGGGGTTAGTCACTTCATTCTGAATTCTGAAAAATGAACCTGAGATGTTTTGCAAGCACTGCTTTTTTCTAGAGTGCACTCTCACTGGGATTTAGTGAGGAAATACTTATTTGTTGAGAGGTGGAGGCACAGATCTATAAGCACATTATGGATGCTTCCCACAGTGGCACTAAAATGATCAAGGGAAATGAGGAGCAAGCCAGGTGGGGTTGCTTCATTGAAACGGATCCTTATCTGTGCGTTAAGTGGAGGATGGATGAGTTGGGGAAACGTCCCCAGGACAACAGAGAGGCAGTGCCTCTCTTCTCGTTCTGTGCTTAGAAAACCACATTCTTCTCTTAGGCTTTGTGGACACCAGTCTTTGTACTAGCCTGTGTTTTCCATTGTGTGATCTCTGTGTAACATAGGTGTATTTAAATATAAATATATATATAAATACATTAAAAATATATATATATATAGTCTCCAAAGCATGTGTATATTTTTGTTCAAGTTTTGGGGCCAAGAGTTGGGGCACTTGTGATGTAGCTACTTAATAAACAAGAGCTCATTGACTGATGATACATTTCGAGTGGAATCACAGTGGAGGACCATAGAAAATGGCTCCTCAAGGGTAGGTTTCCTGTGTCAGGCAGTGAGGTCCCTAAGGACCAGGGTGTGGCCTATTCTTGGCCAATTCCAATAGCAGAGACTGGTGGGAGAATTAAGTGTTCACTGAATTCAGGTGAGTGTCACAGCTTGCTTCCTGAGATGACCCGATGGCCTTAGATGGTGTTGCTTGGAATTGGGTCCAGATCCTCCTTAAACCTTAGCCATCTGGCGAAATTGGGGGCACTGGGCAGATGGTTAGCTGGAGCTTGGCACTAACTACTGAGAGTGTTTAGGGTGTTTAGGGTTCTGTAAAAAAAAAGGGGGTGGGGTGGGGGAGGAGACTGAAATGGTCATACTTTCCAACCTGTTCCTTGTTGGAAACTCTCTCATCTGTCATCCACATATTCATCTCCAGGAAAGGTTTGAGCTGTGATTCTCCAGCTGTGCCATCACACGTAGACTGCAGAAGAGATTGACAGGGTCATGCCTCAGGCCCCAGAACCATCTTGCATAACCATGGTTAACGTTATGTTGAGAAACAATGACGATTCCTTGTTTGTGGATGCACTAGCTGGATGGCATCCTGGGCTAAGGAGGTACTTTTGGATAATTTGGAGCGGACAGAGTAGTGCGGGTCGAAAAATGGCAGCAGGAGAGAATTCCCAAGACTGATCCAATGCCCAGTGCTTGGAGTCTCATACAGAGGTCAGTGTAGACGTGGGGGTTCTGGTGTAAGCATACATTTTAGAGACACCCACACTGTCTGGGGAGCATCATGGAATTTCAGATCTGAAAGGAACCTAAATGCATGAGAGCTCTTGGTTTAACCACATGACATTTCATTGTAAAGAAAGAGTGATGTTGGTCCACATTTTAGATAAAGGAAAATATTAATACCCTCAGTATTAAGTATTTAGATCTGAATTCTGTTTCAGGGCACAGCTGAATTTTCCTTAATTCATAAATTCCATGGGCGCCTGGGTGGCTCAGTGGGTTAAAGCCTCTGCCTTCGGCTCAGGTCATGATCTCAGGGTCCTGGGATCGAGGCCCGCATCGGGCTCTCTGCTCAGCGGGAAGCCTGCTTCCTCCTCTCTCTCTGCCTGCCTCTCTGCCTACTTGTGATCTCTCTCTGTCAAATAAATAAATAAAATCTTAAAAATTCCAAAGGAAAATGGTTATAATATATATGGTGTCAGTTATTCTTGGAGGACGTGATGAGTTTAGGGAATCTTTTAAGCCTGCTATCCCTTTTCTGGTTTCAGATTTTCTTCAACTCTCTCTAGGATAACAAGTCCAGCGATCACTGGTTTGCTGTGACATCACTAAAGACTTGAGAACAGCTGGAAAACAGGAGAGGCAGCGAACTTACTTGCAAATAAAGCTTTGCAGAGTTGGGAATTTAGGACCTCACTAGTAGAGTATTTAAGCATACAAATCAGTTCTATTTACTTTTGTGGCCTTTGAAATGCTGTGATTTTATTACCTAGCCAGATGTCCAAGGTCTGGAGAGGAGAGATCTGGGAGGGATGGCAACAGAGTGGACAGAACAGCTGGAGAGGGGCTAAGAACTAGATCACGCTACAGATTCTTCAACTTTGTCATTCTCATTGCCATTTTGGACACACAGAGGAGCAAATCCAGTCACACTGTAGCAAATACCAGACTTAGCCGTGCATTAGTATGGCAGGTCTGAATAAAGCTTTCCACACCTGTAGTTCTCATGCATTATTTATGCTTGTACCTCCGCTCTTACTCCTCTTAGAACTGCACTCAGTCTGAAAGAGTAAAGGGTGCACAGGAAATCCTCAACTAGTGGCTTAGTGCACTTAGAGACGATCACCTGCCAATTTGCGAACTGTGATAACTGCAGCAATATTCTTGGGTAGCATGTTTCCAGGGCATCTTTAATGGGAGGAGAGGATATAAGGAGGCTATTAGCCTTGGCTGTGCTAAGTTTAGAGTGCTGTCAGTGATCCTCTGCACACATGCCCCCTGCTGATTTCTTCCTTGATTAGCCTGTTCTAATGTTCTTGCCTGGGTGCATCTGTGCTGCAGTAGAGAATTAACATTCATAATCTCTGCTTGGGATCCCGAGGCTGTACTGTTCTGGAGCTCGGACATCTTTTGTTTCCTAGCTTTGCCACTGGAAACAAATTTCCTGGCAATTTGGCTGATGGTTGGATGAGCAGCATGAATGTGAGAAAGAAAATGCTGGGGATAGAGCGCGGTCAGTTGCAATCTGTCTGAGTCAGAGAGTGAGGCTCCAGCTGCGTTGTCAATTACAAAGGCCAATAGCCAGTGACTCCTTATCCTGAATCAGGAAACTGGGGAGGGTGAGGGAAACTCACTCTAAGCCAAGAGATAAACTGAATTAGATCCCTGAGGTCAAGTTAGCTGTGATCCCTGCCAGTGTCCTCATGAAAGCAGCTGATGCTCCCTCCCCCAGCCCCATTGCTTTCTACTGCTCTGTTCACATATGTTTGACGTGGGGCTGGCATGTGAGCTTTCACTAGCTAAAGACTAGCAGTGATTGATTTAAGGTATGAGGACACAGTTCTGAAGAGTTCCCAGGTGCAGTAACTCAAAGGACATGATGGGGACTAGAAGAGTTAACTCAACCAGGATGGGAAAAACTGGAGGAGGTGAGCAGCTGATGGAGAAATTTGGCCTTTGGCATGTTCGATAAGCTTTGTTCTAGGAAAGAAAGGAGAGAATGTCGGGAGAGAGTGGTGGCAGGGAAGAGGCGCCTGAGTGACGTAAAGGTGTGTCCTAGTGGTGGGCTGCATTCAGAAACCAATAGTATACATGAATACAAGCTTCAGGCCCCTCCAAGGTGATAAGGATTCAGAGAAAGGACTCCCATAGGTCCTAGACCTGGAGGAACTGTCTTGCTAAACAGGTTATCAAGGTACAGCACCAGATATTAGGGAGAAAAGATAAGATACTACATGTTTCTCCTATGGGGACGGGATGACTGGAGTTCCAACTTTACGATCTAGATTGTGGGACCGTTGAGGGTAAATACCAGACTTTATGTAAAGTAGGTTCTAGGTAAATATTTGTTGAAAAGGTGAACTTGAACAGCATTTCTTGATTCTGAAAACAGATTCATATGTAGTCTATCAGCAAGTGAAATTTAATGCTTATTAGTGAGTTGACTTAGTCTCCCCGCGCCGCCCCCCCCCACAGTCCTCTCTAACCCTCCCTGACTGACCGGCAACTTCAGTCCTGTGGGAACAAGGCTGAGCTAGGTTGGAGGAGCTGGCTCATGTTGAATCAAGTAGTTCTGGTTGGTTGGCAAAGAAATATACAGATATACAGAAAACACAGGTTACTCCAGCACACTGCTGAGCTATTGTCAAAGATGGACAACTTTTCTGTTTGTAAACTCAGTGAATTTATACTTCAGTTTTTTTCTCAGAGCCTTTGAGGAAACAGTCCAAAGTATGTACAACATAACCTGATGTGATGAAAACAGTTGACAGCGTTGGCCCTTGCAGTCAGTGTGGATGGACTGGTCCATTCCTATCATCTCTCGTGGGGATGGGGCTTTTTTTTTTGCAAGTATGATGGCATTTATGATGTTTGCTCCAGGAAGGTCCATGAATCTTGCTTTATGAGTCTGTGCTTTGAGTCACATTTAATCACAATAATCTTTCCTACAAACACCAACTATAGAGTTCAGCCTAGAGTACTACCTAAGTAATGTGGATTTTGAAACACTGGTTTTATTTTATAAACAGTAATGAATCAAAAGAGCCATATTCAACCCCTTCTTTTTTTTAAACTGTCCCAGCTGCTAATAAGTTTTTGCACCAGAAGTTTTGTAAAAATATTGAACCTCTGGACTCTGGATGCTGAAATAATAAAAAGCTCTACCCTAAAATATTTTCCCACTCAAAGTGATATTCATTTGTGTCGTATGAAATATTTATGAGGCAAATCAAATTACTGCGTGCTCACTAAATGGGTCATGTGAGTGTGTTTTGAGTGTGTGTGCACACACGAGTGTCCAGAGTTCTGTCATAGGATGAATTTACGGGGGCACACTGTTTCTGAGTATGACCACCCTGCTGTCTGAGACAGAATAACGTAGGGTGCTGGTGAAAATAATTTCTTTGGCCACATCGTCCCAGTCAGAATTTCTTGAGGCTAGAGTTGGGAACCTCCGTTTTAAATAAGCACGTGACTACCACCCATGATTCTGACACACAGGGGATGCAAGGCTAAATCATGATTTTTTTTGGCAATATGTGATCAGCACCCAGTGAATAGGAAGTGAGAAGGGGAAGATCCTTAGAGATGATGCTTGAGGTGTTGAGAAACTTTATAGATGGTATAGAATTTGAATTTTTCTTGGTGCTGAAGCAGAATATGGATATTTTATGCATAAAGAATGGCTTAAAAGATAGGATTTAAAAGAAAGTAAATAGATCTGCTCCTTCAAGACTGGAGCCTTTGTTTGACCTAGGGCAGAAGAAGATACTTGGGTAGATAAAATGAAGTAACATGTAACGAGGGGCTTCTGAGAGAAATTGACTGGAGTTGAGGTGGTGGTCAGGAAGGAGACTGAGGTGTAACACCACTGGGAGTAACTTGTACTGCGTTGGCCCCTAGAGATTTCCTTCTTCTTTCCCACCTGCCAGAAAATGATTTAGGCTTGGCTCCCCAGTATTTTGGACCAGAAAAACTAACCACTTGATTACAGGAGGAAAACAATCTGAGAGAAACACATTTGTTTTTGTACCATTTGCTTAGTACAAAGAGATCTGGACAGAGATTAGGGTGTCTAGATACCATCTTTCCAATACCTTTGTATTGGACCTCTTTGTTTCTACTGTTCTCTGGTGTGAACCTAATCTTAGACAAACATCGCAATTACACTATAAAGTGCATTCTTACAATACTTATGTGAGATTCACACTGTGCATGGGTATTGTGTTTATTAACATCTGTCAGTTCAACTCTCCTAAGCCGCCTTCTTACTCCATTCCCTACAGCCAGCCAGCCCAGTTAGGAGAACTGAGAATGGAATTTTATTTATTTTTTTATTTTTTTATTTATTTTTAAGATTTTATTATTTATTGGACAGAGAGATCACAAGTAGGCAGAGAGGCAGGCAGAGAGACAGGAGGAAGCAGGCTCCCTGCTGAGCAGGGAGCCCGATGCGGGGCTCGATCCCAGGACCCTGAGATCATGACCTGAGCTGAAGGCAGAGGCTTTAACCTACTGATCCACCCAGGCACCCAAAAATGGAAGTTTAGTAAATTGCATTTCCATCCTTTTCTTCGCATCTGATGCTCAAATGAACCCTGTGAGATTAAATGAAATCGAACAGGCTTTGTCAGTGCATTTAAATTGAGAACCTGAGTGGGGGAGAAGTTAGGCCACGTGCTCCAGGTCCTGCTGAGCTAAAACAAGGAGGAGTCAGGCCAGGCCTCGGGATTCGCAGGCCCGAGCTTCTCCACTTTATACTCTGTGCCTCCTTGGGACAGACCTGCTGATTTCTTTCCTGGAACTCTAGGAATATTCTGTTCTTCACACAAGTGTAAAGCGTGTGGACTGCTGGAAACAGTGGCAATTGTGTTTCTAGTCAGAGATTTCTCACAAAATGCAGAGTTAGAACATTCTTTGGACTTTTGTCATAGGATTAGATCTATCAAAAGAAATAATTATAGGAAATATTGAGCACTTAAACTGTCTTTCTGATCACTTTATACATATTGACTTATTTCAGCCTCATGTTAGTTAACCTCATGAAGTAAGAACTATTTCTATCCCCATTTTAGAGATAAACAGAAGCCCAGGATTCATAAGTACGACTCAAGATTGCACAGCAGGCAAAGAAGGTGAAGAGAAACAAAAAAGTTTGTTTGGAGCTGTCTAGATAACATATTTCTGGGATAAAGTGTTGCTAATGTGAGCACTAAATGCGCCTTTCTTCCTCTTGTGTGACACCCAGATGTACTGTCTGTCTTATGAGAGGCTGATTGTAGTATCTAACTGGTGGGACAGGCTGATGATTGCAAAGTAGATGATCTTTAGTGGGTTTAGAGATTTCTGACTGAATGTACTTCTGATCGTTGCAGTGTTACATGTTTTATGTATGTATTTTTTTGTTTAGTAATTTCCACGTGCAAGGCATTTGAGGCAAATTTAGGAGTCTAAATCACAGATCCTACAAAGCTTACCATAACGTTTTTAACGTATATGTTGTAAGGCTAAAAATAAGGAAAAAGAGTGAAACTTTCCACGGAATAATTTCTTTTCCATTTAAAATAAAATCTCAACCATTTGGAAGTGATATTACTATTCAATGTCTCATTAGTAGAATGGACTTCCCTCCTTCTTTCATCATCTCTTAGTGCATTTGTTTTTGTTTTTTTTTTTCCTCCCGATCGAGCTCAAACTAGTTAAAATAAACATTTTGCTGGTTTGTTTTCTTAAGCAGTCCATTGACTAAGTTGTATGGAAGCTCTCTTTGCCGTGCTGTACCCTGTAGTCGGTGAGCATTGTGACACAAAGAAGGTTTGAAACATGGCGCCCACCATCACGGAAAGTAAAGCACAGATGGGAATGCAGGTCTCTCAGGATCAGCATCTTCCTCCTTAACATCCCGCCCAAGTGACTGTCCTCATATCCTTCAGTTCTCTGAGTTTTTCTCATCCTTCCCATTAGCTCCTTACAGAATTATACTGTCTTCCCAACGATTTTACTAGCTTCTTAACTTGTTATACCCTTAGCCTGAACCTGATCTAATCTTGCTTTTGTTACTTCTCAATGGCTCTCCATTGCCCTGGCTGTAGGTCCTGGTAAAGATGGGCAGGGATTCTTCCTCTTCTGGCTTCTGCCCCTATTCCTGGCCTGTCTGCCACTTGCGTGACACTGCTTTTGCCCCATCGAGTCTCTGTGTCATGGAGCTCACATTACAACATGCTGTCTTTGCCCTCTCTTCATGCGCTACCACATGTGCTACCACTGCGATGTCATCTGCAGTCTCCTCCTCAACCCACAAAGGATTGCATCTCGTTGCGTTGTGATTCTTTACTTGTCTGTGTATTCCCTGTTCCAGACTTGGAGTAAACCGCTTCGGGTCTAAGGTTGCATCTTCTCTATACCCTCAATCCTCCATGGCCTGGCACAGAGGAAGTAACCATTATACAATGTTTAAGTGAAAACATGTGCATAATTTTGTGGTTCAACTAAAGATAGCTCAAAAGACATACATTGGACTCTAGGAACCCAGAGGGCATTACTGGTTCTTTTCTCTTCTGTTCCACCCTCGATTCTTGGCTCGAGACATGGCACAGAGTATGCTTGATTGGTATTTGTCCATGAACACAAGGAGAAAGGTCAGCGAGGACTGCCACAAGTAGGAAAGAACTTGATTCGAACCCTAAACCTGGAAGAAGTAGAGCTTTTGAAGGGTGCTGAGCAGTAAAGGCATTCAAAGGATGGTAATTGCTTGGAGCAGAAAATTTGGGAAAATGAAGAGTATGTCTTTTAGGAATTGAACTATTATTTTTTGCCTTTGAATGGTGGGTATGTTTATAGTGCAGATGAGAAAATACTATAAGCTTTTTTTTTTTTGATTGAAGGAAGAAAATTATATCCATAAAAGTTTTGCACTGTCTTTTGTGTTGACTGCAAGGAGTAATTGTTTGATAAGTGTAAAGCGTATTGTGTCCTGGCATCATTAATGGACAAGCAGTATGTTGGTTGATAGGAATATTTCCTGATGAAAGTTGCTTAGAAGTTCACAACCTGTAAGGACATTTTTGGGATCTGACATCATTAAGAGTTGAGGAAGTTTCTATTATCAAGTAAAACCAGGAGGAGCTGTGAAAGAGATAAAGATTGGAAAAGAAAGCAGAAAAAGTAGATGCTAGATCTCTGTGTCCTGGTGATTTTCATCAAATGAAATCCATTACATAAGTTATTTCAATGAGGTAGCAGTTGTGACGGTTCCTGGCACTGCTATGAACTGGGCTGTTGTAAGTGCGCTCTCCTTGGGGGTTAGGGCGTGTTACCGGGAATCCCATCACATTTCATGACCAGTGCAGCTGACAGTAAGAGTCACCTTTGAGTCTGCAGTTTTACTGAAGATAGCACCTATCATTTGGGCTTTCTGGACTTAAGAAGAATTCACAGAACTGATAATTCAAATACATCATGTTTTTGCAACACTCTCACCCTCTACTAAACAATGGCGCTGACAATGGGCTCTGAGACGGGTTTTAAATCTGATGAAGACGATATGCAAGCAAGCCCGAATTTTTGTGCAGTGGCATTGCTAATTCCTCTAGGGTTGGTGCATTTATACAGGAGTTCACCAGGCCACATAGACTTAATTATGAGGTGAAATAACACTCGTGATTTAATTTGCATCTGTGCTGGTAACAGAATAGGAAATCCAAATTATGGGAAGAACTGTCAGGCTGCCCACAATAATGTGATGAAAATGAAACTCAGAAATGTTGAAATAACAAATGTACAGGAAAAAAAATAGGATTTATCTGATACTAATTTTAATCCATGGGAGAATCTAGGAGATAAAAACAGATCTAAAGAACTTTAAAGAAAATGTCTGACTTTAGTAAAGCTTCCTTTAAAAATGTTTAAATTTTTTTTAATATTTGTTTTAACTATCCATGGAAGATTATCTTCAGGATTATAAAGAAAATTTAAAGAGTAATAATGGTTGTCATGAGTATATTTGGTACATAATGCTATTGACACATTGTCACTTTAAGGAATGGAGGTGAATACATAGGTTTTTTTTTTAGTAATGGCTAACATTTACTGAACAGTTACAATTTAGCAGATACTATTTTCAGTGTTTCGCAGGTATTAACTAGATTTTCCAGCAAGTGTGTGAAGTAGGTATTAACCCCATTTTATTGAAACAGAGCTGTCAAGTGACATGTCCTACTTAGGTCACATGGCTAGTAAGAACAGGAGTTGAGATTTGGACGTGGGGATTCTCCAGTTCCTGTGTTTAATTACAGTATAATTAACGTACAGTGTTATATTAGTTTAAGGTGTACAATATAGTGACTCAACAATTCAGTACATAACTCAGTGCTCATCATGGTAAGTGTACTCTTAATCCCCATGAACTATTTCACACACCCCCTACCAACCTCCCCTCTGGTAACCATCTGTTTGTTCTCTAGAGTTAAGCCTTTTTTTTTTTTTAAAGATTTTATTTATTTATTTGACAGAGAGACAGAGATCACAAGTAGGCNCCACCCCCTACCAACCTCCCCTCTGTTTGTTCTCTAGAGTTAAGCCTTTTTTTTTTTTTTAAAGATTTTATTTATTTATTTGACAGAGAGACAGAGATCACAAGTAGGCAGAGAGGCAGACAGAGAGAGAGGAGGAAGCAGGCTCCCCGCCGAGCAGAGAGCCCAATGTGGAGCTCGATCCCAGGACCCTGAGATCATGACCTGAGCTGAAGGCAGAGGATTAACCCACTGAGCTACCCAGGTGCCCCCCCCCCTTTTTTTTTTGGTTTGCCTCTTTTTTTTCTTTATTCATTTGGTTTGTTTCTTGAATTCCACATATGGGTGAAATCATATGGTATTTGTCTTTCTCTGATATGTTTCAACTAGTGTTGCATTTTCTACATCCATCCATGTTGTTGCAAATGGCAAGATTTAAATTTTTTATGGCTGAGTAATTCTATTATATGTATATACCACATCTTCTTTATCCATTTGTCTATGACACTTTGGTTACTTCCATAGTTTGGCTATTGTAAATTATACTTAAATGAATATAAGATACATCTTTTTGAATTAGTATTTTTGTATCCTTTGGGTAAATAGACAGTAGTGGAATTATTGGATCATAGGGTAATTCTATTTTTAACTTCTTGAGGAACCTTCATACTGTTTTCCACAGTAGCTGCACCAGTTTGCATTCCCACCAACCATGCATGAAGAGTTCCTTTTGCTCCACATCCTTGCCAACACTTGCTTCTTGGTTCCTGTGCTTTTAAACACTAAAATGTATTGTTCCGGGTTTGCTATGAGAGTATAATCTTTGTAGTACACAACCTCTACTTCCAGATTTATTCAAAAGGCAAGGGCAGGGGCGCCTGGGTGGCTCAGTTGGTTAAGCATCTGCCTTCAGCTCAGGTCATGATCCCAGGGTCTTGGGATCCAGCCCCACATCAGGCTCTCCGCTTGGCAGAGAGTCTGCTTCTCTCTCTCACTATGCTGTTCCCCCTGCTTATACTTGCTCTCTCTCTGTCAAATGAATAAATAAAACCTTAAAAAAGGCAAGGGCACAGTAGATGATGACTCCAAAGGATTCTAGAATTTCAGTATCTGCCTCAAAGGCAGCCAAGATCAAGCTTGTTAAAATTTTCAAAGAAGGAGACCATTACTCAAGTCACTCTGATGTCTTGGTCAATTATATAAGTGAACCAAAACCTAAATCAGTCAATACACTTGAATATGAGAAAACAAAACTTAAGAACAGCCATTTACAAACAGCTAACTGGATTTGGCCAAATAAAGGAACTGCTTAAGTTATAAGCAATCAAATTATATCTTTGCTTTGTTTCCACATCTTCACTATGAAAACCTTGTCCCTAGTTCTTGTTGGTGGAGCGCTCCTAACTACTTTCGGTTTGATGCTGTCTGATTTTGGTTGATGTTTGCTCAAATGATCTTGTCAAAAATTTTAATTTGCCTCAGTTTACCTTTTATCAGGCTTCAACAATGACTTCAGTTTCATTACCTGCAGAAATCAACAAATTGTATCTCAGCATTTACTGATTAAAGTCATGTTCTTAGTGTTAATCGATTGGCTGGTTTGTATGCTTAAAATTCAATATTGATATTTATAAGCAGGCACATTGGCTTTGATTAATTGCTGAATTTAATTGAGCATAGAGTACTTCTGATTCTGTAATCAGCATTGCTAATTTATTAATCAAGTACTCCTGTTTCGTAGATAATGACATTCGGTACCCAAAATGACAATTTGAAGATTGACACATTTCTTTTCAATTGAACTGTAAGGTTGTTCCAAAAAGAGATTCCCTCCTGTCTCTTGCTGTCTTTTCCTTTTTTCACTTTCTTCACAAAAATTGTATTAAATGCTTGCCAGGTGCCAGAGCCGTACAAAATGATTGGGCTACAACAAAGAACATGAAGAAGAAGGTTGCAGTGTCTCCTCTCTGTTTTAAGTTCTGTGAGGTTTACAGGACAACAAGAGAGGACATCTTCCTAAACAACAGTTTTTCAGTTGGGTTGAAAATGTTTTACAGAAATATTCAAAGTTTAACTCTTTATGTAACCACGTACATAGCCCTACATCCAGTTTAATTGGAGAAATTATGGTGCTATATGTTTAAATTAGTAAAAAGTATGAATTAGAAATGCTTTCTATATTTTATATAGTAAACCCCTGTCATGGCTTCAGTCAGCTGGTGCTGCTTTCACAGAAATATCATAGATGGCATGACCTAAGAGCATAACTTTATTTCTCAGGGTTCTGGAGATTGGCCGTCTAAGCCGAGCATGCCCACGTGGTCACATTCTGGAGAGGGCCCTTTTCTTGATTGGTGTCTCCACACATGATTGAGGGAGAGAAGAGTGATCCTTCTGTTTTTTTCTTATAAGGCCACTAATCCCCTTCATGAGGGCTCAACCCTCATGACCCAGTTTGTGTTCAAAGACTCCACCTCCAAATGCCCTTGCTTTGAAGGTTAAGACTTCACCATAGGGATTTGAGAGAACATGCACATTCAATCCATAGCATGGCCTGTACCGTGTCTACCTGGACATCTGCCAGGTACACTGAAATTTACACTTACTGAAAGTGTGTTTGCCACCTGGTTAGGCAAAGATATTTATTGAATATCTACAATGTACCAGGCCCAGCCTGGGTGCTGAGTTATGGCAGTGAGCAAGGTGTAACTCCAGTCCTTCTGGACAAGATGCTATAGTGGGATATTATCATCCGAAAGGGGTTACAGTTTTCCTGTCTTAGCTTGCTTATGTTATGAAGACATTTTGCCTAGTTCAGGTTGATTGAAAATTTAGAATGAGTGTTTCTGCTAGATTCAAAATTTATGGGACTCTTTAAATAATATAGATTTTTAATCTGGAGATAAGGTTTAATATTTTTTTTTAAAAAGTTCTTAAACTATAGCCCAAACCAGAGAAATCTAGGAGGTTATTTTTATAATTAACTTCCTGTGCTTTGAATAGAAGAAACTGGAGTCTTTGCAAATAAATACTATATTAGAAATTTTTAACTCATTTTAATTTTCTCACGTTATAGTCTTACCAGTTAAAGGGATTGCCTACTTTTAAGTACGTAAAGCAAGAAAAATGCTAGATAATGAAGTTTACCATGATGAAATCTATTAATTCCATAGTATAGAAATTATGTATATTTTAAAAAAAAACCCAGCTGGGCTCAATTCCTCCAATAAAATCAGTTTTCTATGAGAGTTAAGCTCCTTGCAGGCCTAATTCATAGTAGTAACCCTAGTACCTAAACTGATGATAAAAAGGTAGCCTATAAATTTAATGAACTAATATTTACTGAATAAATGGCCCCTTTTCTTACACTGAGTGACACACATGAAAACTTTGAGCTTGTTCTTCTTTACCAATGTCTGCATGTAAAATTAATAATTAACATGTCGTTGATTCTTTATTTCGTACCAGTTACTCATTTCCTATTCTGATAGTGATTCTACAAAGTATTGATATCTTCATTTTGCAGGTAAAGAAGCCAAGGCAATTAAAAACTGCCCAAAATAGTGTTCCTAATAGCAGCTCAGGAGGAGAACCAATGTATCCATGGCTTCCAAGCCTGTGCCTTGTTCACATGTGACAGTTTGCCTTGGCGAGGCAAGATGGCAGACCCAGTGATAGCTTGTGGTGCACATAGAGTGCTAGGGTATTCCAGCATTGGCCTGCAGGGAAGCAAAGTTGATGGAATAGCCTGTAATCATTGATATTTAGTTCTACTTCCAATGTCATAATGTTCTTATCTGCTTCTGGTAATCCTGCAGAAGATATGATACCTATGACAAAAGCAAACCTGGTATAAAATGATTTGACATATAGAAACTTTGATTTACACAGATCTTTTTCGAACACATCTGTTATGTACAGACAGGTGGATGTAATTCACATGTAGAACTGACTTCTTGGGGTGCCTGTGTGGTTCAGTAGGTTAAGCATCAGACTCGTAGTTTCAGCTCTGGTCATGATCTCAGGGTTATGAGATTGAACCCTGTGCCAGGCTCCATGCTCGGTGCGGAGTCTGCCTGAGGTTCTCTCTCCCCTTTTCCCTCTGCCCCTCTCCCTGCTTGTACATGCTCACTCTCTCTAAATAAATAAGATATATACAGATAGATAGATAGATACACACACATATATATACATATATATATATATACACAAATATATATTTATATACTCACACACATGTATGTTATATATGTATATTACACACACACACGCACACACTGATTTCTTGAGGGCTTTGAGCAGTAGCTATATACACAAATATATATTTATATACTCACACACATGTATGTTATATATGTATATTACACACACACACGCACACACTGATTTCTTGAGGGCTTTGAGCAGTAGCTATTGACAGCTAAGGTAAGCTTGGTCATCAGTAATAAGGCAGGAAAGAAAGGTGTTTCTGAGCACAGCCAGGATGACATCATTGTCAATAGCGAACAATTAAGTGTCTTTAGGAAGTACATTTTCTATGAGTCACTCCCATCCTGAAGTTCATTCACTCCAAGATCATCCTGTTTTTATTTTTATAGTGTGACTAGATATTTAAGGAGGATCTTTGATGACCTGGCAGTTTGATCCCAGCCCAGAGCATCTTGAGCATATCTTTTTTTTTTTTTTTTTTAAAGATTTTATTTATTTATTTGACACAGAGAGAGAGATCNGCATCTTGAGCATATCTTTTTTTTTTTTTTAAAGATTTTATTTATTTATTTGACACAGAGAGAGAGATCACAAGTAGGCAGAGAGGCAGGCAGAGAGACAGGGAGAGGAGGAAGCAGGCTCCCTGCTGAGCAGAGAGCCCGATGCGGGCCTCGATCCCAGGATGCTGAGATTATGACCTGAGCCGAAAGCAGAGGCTTTAACCCACTGAGCCACCCAGGCGCCCATCTTGAGCATATCTTGACATGTCCCTGAACTAGTCATGAGAAGCCAGTGTAGTTCAACATTTTCAGACTTTTTTTTTTTACCCCCAGCAAGACCTTTTTTTTTTTTTTTAAATATTTTATTTTTTGGAGAACTTTTAGATTTACAACCAAATTGAGAGGAAGGTACAGAGTTTTCCCATTGACCCCTTACCCCAATACATGCATAGCCTCCGTCATTATAAACATCCCTCACCAGAGTGGCACGTGGGTTACGAATGATGAACCCACACTGACACATCATAATCACGAGTCCACAGTTCACTTGAGGGTTCAATCTTGGGGTAGTACATTCTGAGGGTTTGGACAAAAGTATAATGACAGATATCTATCTTTATGACGTCATAGAGGTTATTTTCACTGCCCTAAAAATCGTGTGCTCTGCCTCTTCATCCCCCCACCCCACACCACCGCTGATCTTATTACTGCCTTTATTGTTTTGCCTTTTCCAAAATGTTCTATAGTTGGAATCATATAGTAGGTATTGTTTTCAGATGGGCTTCTTTCACTTAGCAATATGCATTTAAGATTCCTCCATGTCTTTTCAAGACTTGGTAGCTCATTTCTTGTCAGCACGAAGTATTACTTCATAGTCTGGATGTGCCACAGTTTATTCATTCACTTACTGAAGGACATCTCGGCTACTTCCACAAAAGAGAGATTTACGTTCATCAAAATGTTCCTCCTCTTTGGCAGATCTGCATCATGTACTGTCTCATTTAATCTGTATGCCTGTATTTTGCACCCCAAAGCCAGCTTCTTTGGCTTTGGAGTCATACAGATTTAAGAGGGAATCCCTAGCCTTGCAACCGACAGGCTATTTCAGGGTGGGAGAGAAGGATGTAACTTTGGGAGGACCCAGGGGAAGAAGACCATAGTCTTCTCCAGAAACCAGAACTTCCTTTTGGCGGTGGAAAGGAAAGGTAGATTCCTCAGCTTCCAAAGTTCCAAACTGTCAACTGGACCTTAAGACTGCTTCTTCCAGAAGGAAGCAGAAATTGGGAAACAATTATTCATATGATAACTTTGTGCTTAGAGTTAATAAGGTTTATTTTGGTCAGACGGGGACCTAGGCATTCCTTCTGTGGAAAAAAATATAAAGAGAAAACCTAACATACGAACTTAGGTAACAAAATTTTTCATAGGAAAATAACTGCTGCATACAATTTTAGATTTTATTTCTTGCTCCAACACTGTTCAGAAGAAAACATGTGGTTTATGACGTGAGTCCTTATAACAGTTAAAATTAAGTTTCTCTTGACATCAGACTCAGCACAAATCTGATAGGTGGCTCCACGGATCACAGCAGTTTTGTAAATGTGTTTTATGAGCTTCAGCTTACAGCATAGTGACACTGCCAATTTAATTATCACAAACTCTTCACAGACCCTAGTCGGCATTATGGGCTTGGTTTCTAAAACATTTTATGGTATCATGATAGCTTGCTTGATGCCACAGTGTAAAATACTCAGAAGGGAATAGTGATGCTAATGTGAGAGGTGGTGAGATTGTGTGTGACATCTGGGTAACAAAAGAGGAGATTGTGAAAATGAACTTTGAGACGGTTTGGTGAACTGGGGAAATGAGTCTGCTTGTTAATTGTTCACCTTTCCATGGTCACACTGAGACAAGAGCTTCAAGAAGGGTTTAAACAAATAAGCTATGGTATATCCCGGTGAGAAAAGTTGGCATTGACTGTGACCATCATGCTGGCTGAGGGCCCAAAGGATGGCGATGGGGTTTGAGGCTGGCTTCACTGCACCACTGTCAGCTGGATGCCAGCCCCATGCCTAGATTTGGTGGTTGCTCCTTAAGTGGTTATAACATAATATGTACTTTACCTAAGAGAGAAAAATACTGTTTTTCTTTCTCCTTCAGTGTTTGGCCCTCTAAACATTCGTACAGGGCTCTGGAGGAGTCATACTACTCAACCACCAACTTATACCTCTTTTTATCCCATCTGACCTAGGAAAAACCAGAAGCCCAAAGAAATTACATACTCCTGGTACCATCCAGCTGTGACTGGTAGAGTCATTTGGTGTTCCTGGGTCCACTGTTGAACCCCTACTTCCCGTCTTGGGGGAGACAGGGGCATGCCTTGGGTGAAGTGTCATGGCCATGTCCATCAGTGCCGCTGGTTGTCGAGCAGTGTTTGCTTATTTTGACAAAGGTGGTGGAGTGGTGGGCTGCCCCCCCAACACAAGCAGGTTTCTGATGGACCAAGGACAGTGTTAGGATTCTGAGGAGGTTAACCCCTGTTCTTGCTGGAATCTAGCTTTCTCTTACTCCTGTCAACTACCACTACCAGACACAACAAGAAATCCCAGTGTTTGTCTAGGAGGCAATGAAAATCTCAGAATAATTCTTTTTAGACAAAATGGATTTCCTCTTTTCTAACTTATAACAAGGCTGTAGCAAAGTTGGACCACAGTGATGATTCTATATGAAGAACTAAATCAATGCAGCCAGACCAGTCAAGTACACAAACAACAAAAAAATTGATCTGCTTCAACTTTATTTTATTGGATCATCTGAGAACAGTCTTAATTGATTTCACATTCCCTGGGTTTAGCATTACTCTGACTGATTATTAATTTTTTTTAAGTCTTTATGTAGCTGCATCTGAGAATGCCCATTTAAGAATTGCCCCAATGGTGGAATAAGAACAAAACAGGATTTCTATTGTCAGAGCGGTCTCCTTAACATCTGACCATGTAAGGGTACAGCACTCTGGACCACTGAGAAAAAGCAGCAGCCAGGAATTCCTCCAGGAAGCAAAATGGAAGCAAGCTTGTGTAGACAACTTTGCATGCTTTCCAGGAAGGGAGAATTAGTTCTGTTTGATTTCCCACTTTGGGTTTGTAGGACTGAAGAGACAGAAAAGGAGATTGCTGAGTCCCTACACCTCCCAAAGCTTGAACCTTTAGCCTCTCTCCAGAATCCAGATCTTCAAGGAACTCTTTATCCTTGCAATGCTTGTGATTTTCAGGAAGAAAATGTGAAATCAGACCTTTCCACCCAAATCTCCTGTAAGTTCAGTGGCAGTGTCCTTATCCATTTCCATGGATACATTACTGTTACAGGCTGACGTTTTGACTTACAACATAGGAAGAGAAGAATAATTTTGATTTAGGTTTTGTTTCAGTTTCTAAAATTCTTCAGAATTCTTGGTAACCTCTGGTGCTGAGTTTGAGGGGAAGAGAAAGAAAGAGAATACAAACTCGAATGTCCCAAACCCTAGAGTCCATCACTGGGGACAACCTCTTTGACTGCTTCCTATTTTTCTCCTGCCCTTGTTCACACTGCATAATTCATACCTTTCCTCGGTCTCAATGTCTTTCTCCATGTGATGCTTTGCATCAGTGCTTAAACATACCATGTTGGTGTCTTGTGGCTTTTAGCAATTTTGGGGAGAGTTGCTTCCAGACTGCTCCTAAAACCTTGAGCTAATCTCTTCTTAATCACTGTGGTTGTGCTTGTTTGTAGTGACTTTGCACTAAAGGGAAGGTAACTAATGTTTAATGAGACTTTATGTGTCAGAAGCTTTTATATGAGTTCAATTTACGTGTACAGTAATTCCAAAAATGTAGCAGTAGAGTTTCCCTTTTGGAGATAAAAACCAGATCCGAAGGCGGCGTGACTCCTTCAACTGGAAACTACAGTAGATAATGGGGTTTAAGGGGCCTTGCTTCCTGGTGGCCCTGTTTGTTTAGGTGTGATGTTGGGCATCTGGTTTTCTAGCTTTGATTGAAGCAGGAGGTTCGGGAAAATGAAGAGCAGTGTTGCAGTAATGGTGACCTCCAGACTAAGTTTGGAGGTGTGGAAACCCCACCGTCACTATCATTATCTGTAGTAAATATCTGCCAGGCACTTTTTTCTTGAACAACAGCTCTCCATTGATGAAGTGATTTAGAAGGCTTCTGTTTGTCATGAGACAGGGTTTGAGAGAAAATGGAGGCCTAAGTCAGAGTTTCTCGGACTATATTTGAACACCTGGCAACCATGCTAAAAAGGAAAAAAAAAACATTGATAATTTTTTAATGTCGATTATAGTTTCCGCAGTAGCTTGGGCTTGAATTTATAATGTAACAGGGTTGTATTTTGTGATGTGGGTACAATTTATGATGCATTAGGGCCCTTTGTCTAATCGATGTGCACCATGCACAATACCCATATCACAGGGTTTGAAAAATAAGTACTTTACATGATTGTAAAGACTTAGAATTATTTTATCTTTGCTTTAATAGATTGTAGATCATATTTGTGACAGTGGTAATACTGAATCCTCAGTCAGAAACAAACACCCAATTGTAGTATAGTCTCAGTGGGAAAGATGATTTGCTTTAGGAGTGTCCACTCCACAAAGTGATTTTAAGGATTTTAACGTCACAAAAGGAAATATTGTCCACACAGCACTGTAACTTAAACGTTTATTTGATATTGAGTGCCTTCTATGTACCAGTTCATCTCAAATTTTGAAAATATAGTGATATTCACAAGTCTTGAAACTGAGTTGATATATTATTTCTGAAGTATTGTATAAAAAGGATAGACTTGTTAGCCTGTGGTTTGATCCTGAAATACAGACGCATGTTAGCTAGGTGTGTAGAGCTCTCTATGCTTCTGAAATGCTTCCTCTATACCATCTTATTTAAGCCTAACATTGCCTTGGGTCTTAACACGCCCATTTTAAGGAAGGGTGGGTGAGTCAGATGATCTTACTGCCCTTTGCATTCTGAAAGTCTTGTTATGTTCGTAGGTGAGGGCTTGTCCTGATTGCTCGGAATGTCTATGGCCCTTACTGTTTGTAAGAGCCACTTGGCGATTAATCATGTTCCCTTGCGCGATGACTTTGTCTTCTATTTTTATTTTAATAGACATTCAAAGCATATTTATCTTTTTATACATATTGCTTTTATTTTTCTAACTAGCCTGTGCAAATCTCATGTGTGTTCTATTCTTTATATTCCTTGTATTTCCTGGCACATCATAGGTCATCAGTAACGTTAGTGAATCTGAAGTGGGAATAAGGAGGAGTGACATTCGGATTTGCATCCTGCCTCATTTGCTTCCTTTTCTGGGCAGGGGTTTGTTCTTGAGGCCAGGCAGGCTCTCCCGCTTCCAGGCTCTCACGTTAAGGCGTGTGTAGCCCAGCAGACCATGGTGCAACAAAGAGGATTTGGAGCCCACTCTACTCCGTTTTGCCAAACATTCACTGCTCTGATAAATCATCTATTGGCTAAGCTAACTTTGGGGAATTATCTGTGGACTTTAATTCTATTTGCTGGCCCCATCCGGTTGCCATGGATACTTGCTGTGGCAGAAGGTTGTCCTACAGGCATTGTACAGGTGTTGCCTGTGGCAACAAATAGCTCGGTGGGTGGGTGGGTGGGGCAGAGGAACAGGGATGGAATGTATCAGATATTCACAAGAAGGGCAGGGACTTTGGCAGGATGGACCCAGCAGAGGCCTTGGGACAGGGGTGGGAATTCTAGGCAGGTAGTTAGCGCTGGGCCTGTGAAAGGAATGTGTGGTATCAGGAGATGGTGGGGCTGCAGGCAGTGATTCTTACTGAAGAGGTTCATTAAGGGAAGCAGGTGTGTTTTGGCTGGTGACCAGCCACGTTGTGATGGGGATTCTGGCTGCAGGTGATCTGCAGAGATCCAGGTGAGCTGGTGGTTGAGATTGCATCGGGTTGTAAGTAGAATAGATGAGGGACAATAGTCAAGGGCAATCTTCTGCGGGCATGGGCATTTAGCCATGAAGGAAGGGGAAGGCAGAGCCTCAGGGTCCTCAGGGGAGAAGGTGGGGCTGAGGCACAGCTGCCTAACAGAGTTGAACCTGTGGTCAGAGCTGGAGTTAGAACCTGTGCTGCTATAGAAGGAGTATGGAGTTAGAGCAGGAAAATCCTGAGTCCTGGCCCCTGCTCTTCACACAGAACCTGGCCATCTCCAGAAGTTATTTTTGCTTCTGTAGGTCTGTTTCATCTGTAAAATGCAGAGGATGGGTTGATGTGCATTTTCCAACCTATGACCTGCATAGTGTTTTCTTTTGTGAAGAGCATTCTGTGTTAACATGGTTTGGGGAATGCCGTAGGGTGTATCTCCCACCAACATCACCAATGTTTACGATGTTCATTATTATCTTAAAGTAGCCCGTGTTTTCCCCAGAGCAGCCGTTGACCTGGTGAGGGGATCTAGAGTTTGGAAACTCACAATTTGAGGAAGACTGGGCTCCGTGGTTTCTCAGATGCCTGCCAGTTGAGCATACTCTCAAGTATGTCTACCATTTATTCACGAGGCCGCCGATAGACAAATGCCCTGTCCAGTTGGGTAGCCACACTTGGCTCCTTCCATTCACTTTTAACTTGGTTTTTCATTCCTGCTTTCCTCTTGAAAGTTATGGTGGGGACTCCACTGCTCTTAGGGATTTCCTGTCCCTCAGCAGAGGAACACTGGTCCCTGTGTCCCATATCACAATACAGAGGAAGGGGTGTGGCAAGTGCCTGTAATTGTTCCTCCTTCCCTTCTCAGAGCCCTGGTGGTGGGTATAAAGTTAGCCTCCCCAGATCTGCTTCTCTTCCAGCCCCTATAACTTTATCTCTTAGAGGCTTCTGGAAAACTTACCCCACACCGGACATTTCCGTCAGTGGGAAAGTTTTCCTGTTTCTAAACAACTGATTTACAAATAAGCTTCTGGAATTCGGCCCATCACCCCAGTCCCATGGGGTTGTCTGAGGTAATTCCTTAATACAATCTGTTTAAACATTTTGTCACCAAGAGTAGGAAAAAATACTAATTGTTTTATCAGACTGCATTTTGCATAAATAACTTAAGAACAGCTTGACTTCCCCCCGCCCCCCGTTCCAGCAGCCTTTTGGGGTTGGGAAAATTTCATAAACGGTGGAAGTAAACGTGACTGTGTTTTAGTGATTGAATCTACTTATGGTAATGACTTTAAGACTGACAGTATTTACTCAGGTAGCAAGTGTTTATGCGGTTTATGCCACATGTCTAACATTGCACCAGGCACTGTGGGGTGTCAGCCAAGCTTCCTGCCCTCAAGGAATGTATGCATCTGAGGAGGTAAGACCACCTTCTCTGAGGTGGCAGGTGGATATGGAGGACCTGGGAAAATGAATGTGTGTAACCAGAGTAACTGCAGATGGAAAGAATAATAAATCCAGCTTCCCTGCTTAGGGTTAAGTTGGAGTTTTGCCATCTTGGTGGGAATGGGCAGACAAGATGGCTCAGTGGTGGACTCAGTGTTGGGAAACCTGGAACCAGAACTGAGTGGTGACAGGGGAATGTGATGTTAAAAATTAAGTAATCATAATAATGAATACATTCCTGAGATGTGTTTGTTAAAAGAATTTAGCGATTTGGATTAGTTGACTGCTAAGGAGATTATACATTTCAAGTAAAATAAATTTCAAGTTTTCATTTGAAATCATCCTAAGAACTGTCCCATGCCAAATTTGGTTTGCATAGTTTTATTTTTTTTTCAAGATTTATTTATTTGAGAGAGAAAGAACATGACAGTGGGGGAAGGGGCAGAGGGAAAGAATATCCAAGCAGAATCCTGCTGAGCACAGAGACCCATGTGGGGCTTGAGCCTGTGAGTCATTGGATCAAGACCTGAGCCAAATCCAAGAGTTGGATGCTTAACCTACTGAGCCACCCAGGCACCCCTGGTTTGGGTAGCTTTTAACTATTAATCTTTGCCAGGAGACTTACATAGTTCTATGGACACTTATCTGATTCTTTTATAACCTGTTCTTGGATGTCAGGGACCAAATGAGTCTATCGCATCTTGCATTTTTTTTCTCTTATATATTTAGTTAAGCAAAGCCTTAGAATTGTAGTTATGGTTTTAACTGTGTCCAAGGACCCACACAAAGGATCTTTGCTCCTGTTGAATGCCTAGAAAGATCAGTCCTGTGATTTACCTGAGTTTTGCTTTGGGCTTTGTTACTATTTACAAAAATTGAGAGCTATCAATAAAGCTAACGGGTCAGTTCTTTTGAAGGCATGGACTGGCTTGCAGGTGTAGACACAGTCTTCGTACTTGACTTGGAAGGAGTCACTAACCTTTGCTAGATCCCATCCACCCTATCTTTTGAATCGTGATGATACTATTGTGGGGATAAAACAGAATATGTCCCAAAAGTACATAGTAAGGGTGTGGTCTGTTAAATATACTCTATTAGGCTTTTGGTTTTTTTTCAGTATAGAAACATGGTTGACTGCCCATAAGTGTTTGTTAAATAAATGTGTGGTTAGAGTCTCACTTCTGTTTTAGGCATTTATTGGCAAAATGGCACTTTTCTGTAGTAAGGAGGCATCACTGACATTCAATAAATTGGAAGTATTGTTAATAGTTGTCAAAAGGTTTTTAGTGTCTTATCCATGGCTGGAAATTCATTCTTAAGCCAGATTTATAATTTTTTTTCTATTTTGTGTTTAAGTGGACTTTCTATTCATAGGGCAAATTTTAGCTTATGCATATTGGAAAATTAACTCAAGCTATCTAATAGAGTATAAGAGATGCACATAGTAAATGGAAGATGGTAAAGGGGAAGATTTTTCTTTTCCCATTATTAAAAGTCTGTATTTCCCATAGCTAAGCCAATTCAGCAAAGACATGTAGGTACCAATTCTATAAGATTTTCCTTTGAAGCAGCAAACTTTAATTAAAATATATAGTTGCTATGGTTTCCAAGCCAACTATTTGAGCAATTTATCTGTAAAGATATTTTCACAAAATAGATTCCATGTTAATTGGAGGTTTGCTTCTGTATTAAGGAGCACACCTACACCAGAAGGTAGTGTTTCAGAAAGTTTAAGCTGGTGTTGCTGGATGTAGCATTTCCCCCAAAATCTTCTCTCCAAATGAAACATTGTCATTTTTTCATGAATATTAATATTCGAATTAGGGCTGTCTATCTAGACTTGCAAAGCTAAGTGGGAAATTAAATACTTAGCCAAGCAACCCAGTTCATCTGTCCCTAGACTCTTCTACTTCCTCATTAAGAGGAAATTCTACCTGAAATATTGGAGTTGTGTTCGTAATAGGAAATGAGTTTTTCAGAAGGGACTTGAAAAGGGTGTTTGTTTCAAAGCCCCCAGCAGAGTAGTCTGACTGATGCTCTTATTAAACAGTCTTTGGAGTTTAAATCTTTTAAAATCTCTGTCACAGTTTACAAAAAGGAATCGAAATAATTTTTTAAATTCCAAGGGGTTTGTGGATCTGTTTGCCTGTTGCTATGTAACCTTCAGTTCCACTTGATCCACCGTGCCTCCATCATCATTTCTGTGCCCCCCCCTTTTTTTATTAATTTGACACATTGAGAGAGAGCATACAAGCAGGAGGATCAGCAGAGGGAGAGGGAGAAGCAGGCTCTCCACTGAGCAGAGAGCCTGATGTAGGGCTGGATCTCAGGACCCTGGGATCATGACTGGAGCCCAAGGCAGATGCTTAATGGACTGAGTCACCCAGGTGCCCCACCTGTGGTCCTTTTGATGTGAAGATGGAGTATAATCCTACTACTCTCCTCTTTCTTTGACCACAAAGTTTCTAGAATCCAACCCACCTTCTTTATTCTTCTAATGAAGACTGATGACTGCTGTGTAGGTCATCTACTGAAAGGCCTTCCTCTGGCATGTTTGTATAGTCAGACCAAAGGGCTAGAGCCAGTATAATCTGCCTATCGATACTTTTTTTCTTTTTCTTTTTTCTTTTTTCTTTCTTCTTCTTTTTTTTTTTTTTAAGATTTTATTCATCTGAGAGAGACAGTGTGAGTAAGTAAGAGCATGAGCAGGAGAGGCAGAGTGTGAGAGAGAGGGAATCCTGGAGCAGACTCCCCACTGAGTGTGGAGCTTGATGTGGAGCTCAATCCCAGGACCCTGAGATCATGACCTAAGCCAAAGGCAGATGCTTGATCAACTGAGCCACCCAGGAGCCCCAGGATACATCACTGCTTATAGAGGATTATAGAATTTTAGAGCTGGGAGAGATCACGTGACACTCCCCCCATAAGCAACCTCGTTTGAGGCAGATACAGACTTGCTGCTTAACAGTCTTCTTTCTAATTGTACTCTTGATTAAAAAAACAAAAAGTTTGCTCATTTCCACCACAGGGCCTTTGCATATGCTACCCCTTCTATCTAGAAAATTCATCCTGTAACCATGGCTGGCTCTCATTCATTATTTATCAAGTTTTTAAATGCCCATTCCTAAGAGAAGCCTTCCCTGACCATCCAGTCATTCTTTCATTCCCTTAACTCATTTGACATTAATTGATTTATTTTCTTCTTCTCTCTTGTTATCTATTGTTTTCTCTCTACTATACCCTAGTACCTGGAACATTCAAATATTTGTTGGATAGGTAAATCTCCTTATGGTGACCTTTGTTGTGACCTAAACAGTGTTTATTAACAACCAAAGTGTAACTGGTCAGTTTACGGACACTCATCAAACAAATTTGGGCACATTTAGTCATGTAATCAGTGCTGCTCCTTCAAAGCAGTGGCGTTTACTTTCTTTTTAATCTCTACCATTTGTCTTCATCTGGTTTTCACTCCCATTTCACAGATTCCCTCTGCTGATGTCCAGTGCTTGATGCGGTAGTCAGGGTGCTCTCAGTGAAAGTTGCTGTTACTTGCCAGTGTTGGTGTGACTGGCTGAGACTGAGCAGCCCATGAAGGTCTAAGATGAGAAAGCTAGGCTGACGATCACGTATGTGGACCGCAGTGGCATAGAAGGTGACACAGATGTTGAGCATAGTCCTTTCTGCCATTGTGGCCCTGGTGTAGGAGGGCAGAGCAAAGCAAGTCATCTGTTCCACTGATGAGGGCCAGTGGTGGTGGTGGTGGTACCAAAACCCACCTTTGCAATAGAAGGGCAGCTGGTAACAATGGCAGCTAGGGTTTACTGTCATCAGTGCCTTACACTTAGTTACTTAGTCTTCCACCTAGGAGGTAGATAGTGCTATTAACCCATTTTATAGATGCGGAACCTGAGACACAGGAGTGTAGTAACTCCATGAAGGCCACAGAGAAGGGGGTTGGGGGGAGTCAGGATTAAACCTTGAGCAGTCTGGCCCCAGCATCTGGGCTCTTAACTACTTGTGTCTACCAGACCCCCTGATAAGTGTCCTTGGGGGAGTGATTCTTAAAATTGCAAAAGAGAATATTGCACAGGCAAAGCAGGGTTGGATAAGAACTAGAACTGTCTGGAAGATTTCTAGTTAAATTCGATAGAAGCAAATGAACAAGAAAGATGCCCAGTCCTGAAAGTCAGGCACAGGGCAACCCCAGTAATCTCCAAGCCCGACCTTTGTCCCTAATGTGCCTCCTTTGACAGTCTAGGGCCTACCTTCCTACCTGGCCTTTGCTTTCCTTAAGGACGCTGTGCTCCACTCCCAGGCTTGACTTTTGGTTTGTGGCTTGATTCCAGGTCTAGTTCCTGAGCCTGGAGTCTAGTTTGTCAGAGTAGACTGAAAGCAACCGTATGCGGTACATGGATTTTCAGGAGTACAGAAGGTTGGGACAACTTAGGCTGAATCTTCTGGCCCTAGACAGTAATCCTTTGTCCAAGGAGGAATATCCTAAGATTTTGGATCTGACATGTTCCATTTACTGTGAAAACAATGTGTAAAAATGTATAATGCAGGTGGCATACATTAAGAGAATTTTTTAGAGCAAGAAACTTTTATTTAAGGGGAACTTTTAGGGGCGCCTGGGTGGCTCAGTTGGTTTAGCAGCTGCCATTAGCTCAGGTCGTGATCCTGGAGTTCCAGGATCAAGCACCACAGGGAGATCCCTGCTCAGCAAGGAGTCAGCTTCTCCTTCTCCCTCTGCCTGCTGCCTGCTACTCCCCCTGCTTGTGCTCGCTTGCACTCTGCCTCTGTCAGATAAATAAAATCTTAAAAAAAAAAAGTAACTTTTAAAAGGCCAGTTAAAAGAATAGAATATCAGTAAATGTTGTTTTGAAACAAATATTGCATCTACTTTCCAGGTGCTGATAAAAGTGGAATAAAATATACTGGTAACACAATAGAACAAATTAAACAGTGGGCACAGCTCATACTGCTGTGATGCTCCTCATGCAGAAGACCCAGGCACTAAAGGTTAGACGTTGGGAAATGTCCTAGAAATTGACTAGGAAATTCGCTGGACCCCACACAACAGGGTGACTGGGTAATGAGTGCTGGGACACTGGAGAGCAAGACAGAACCTAGCTTCTGACAGTGTAAGAAACAGAGGCTGAATCCAGACCCTGGAAAGGAGGCTTGGTTAGGGCTCCCGGGACGCTCTGTATTGAAGGTGACTGGAGCTACCGTGTAGCTGGTTGCTGTTTAGATCAGAGTGAGCAGAAGCTTGTAACAGATAGTTCCTGACCCTCATGGGTTTGAGAAAGTTCCATTTGCACTTCCTTTCCCTGGGTAGAACCTTCTCTGACCTGATGTGTAGGACTTAGCTAACCTTGGAAATGTTTGTTTCCTCCCTACATATCTATCAAATATTCCATGGCAGTAGTGATCACAGGGCTAGTATTTTTCTAGGCCTCTATAAAAATAAGGCTGATTTTACCTTATTTACATAGAACTGAGGAACCCTGTCTTCAGAATTATTATATGTGTGCCTTCTAAGTAATTTATTTTTCTCTCTGTATATTGGAGCTAAATTCTTGGCTTGATAGGAGTGATGGAATAAGAGAAGTTGGTGTCTCTTGATGATAGATTGACTTCCCTGTCATCCCTGCATAGATAGCAATAGGAAAATAAATTTCAAGTGAATTGTTATTTAGATGGAGATTAATCTACCTATAGATCAGTTTGTTAAAGTGCTCATTGTGAAAAGATATGTATATTTGTAAATATAAGAGGTATCCATCATTTTTTTATGGATCTGAATATACATGGGCTGCGGGATATTGTTTTATTCTACCTTAATGTTCCTGGGTACTTCTTAAGGACAGAATGGAAATTGAAAACAATTCATCTTGCCCCATTCTTGGGTCTAATGTGATGATTTAAAGATGTTCTTTCTCAGTAAATCTGCTAACCCAGCAGCCTCAAACAGAAGCCCCATTTGGGTTGTTGGTGCTAACAGCAGAGAGCTGAGCCATACAGAGAGGGAAGAGGGATGTATTTAAAAGCAATTCTGCTCACAGACCCTCTACTTTACTGCATCATTTTAAGTTTTGCAGAACTTAGTTGATTCTCAAGGAGAAAATAGATTTGTAATTCTCTTTACGCAATGATGGTGCCCCATAGCTGTGTACTCCTAGAATAATGTTAATTATTAAGTAAAGGCATACATCTGCAAGAGATGCCTCTTTGACCAGCCTCCTTCCATCCAGGATGCCCTGAGATATCTTCTTAGAATGGGATTTTCCCAAGTATATAAAAACATTATTGTTATTATTATTATTATTATTATTATTATTAATTCAAGTGTCCACTCAAGTAATTTGAGACCAGGTAGATCCCCCCCCCTTTTTTTAAATCTTAATGTGCTCTGCAGGGGAATGTTTTTATTGGGATCTTATTTGTACTTCTACTTACTTTATTTACAGTTTTCTTTCTTCCTTGAAGCCAATTGCTTGCATTTTTGTCCTACCTCTCATACACTTGAACTTCATAGAGATGTTTTTAACTCTTAAAATACTCAAAGGCCATTATTTTCATGTTGAAGAAACATGCCCCTTCTATAACGACTATCTTAGAGTTTAATGTTGGTGCGAGACTTGGAGTTATAAACGTGAGTAAAACACAGTCCCTTCCCTAAGGAACTTGGAGTTCACAGTCCGTTTTAGCATTTCACGGTTTATTACTTCAATTGTTATTTATGAACTTATTTTTTATTTATGATTTAGGGTTTTCCCTAAACAGAATGACTATACACTGACAAGAAGTAACTCAGTGAAAACTTAGATTTTCAATTCTGTCTGTTTGAAGGTTAAGGAACCACTCTTGTGTTTTGTGAAGGTGAATAAAAATCATCGACTTAAGACTGCCGTTTCATAATACAGCACATAACATTCTAGGATAATACATAATCAGTCTGGGCGCCTGGGTGGCTCAGTGGGTTAAAGCCTCTGCTTTCGGCTCAGGTCATGATCTCAGGGTCCTGGGATTGAGGCCCGCATCGGGCTCCCTGCTCAGCGGGGAGCCTGCTTCCCCCTGGCCTCTCTCTCTGCCTGCCTCTCTGCCTCCTTGTGATCTCTCTCCCTCTGTGAAATAAATTAAAATCTTATAAAAAAAATACATAATCAATCTGAAAATTAGTATGAGCAGAACAGAATTTAATAGATTCATTTTATGCCAAAATTAGTTTAAAATATCCTTTTTGGGTGTGACTGGGTGACTCAGGCAGTTGAGTGTCTGACTCTTGGTTTCGGCTCAGGTCATGATCTCAAGGTTGTGGGATCTAGCCCCATGTCAGGTTTGTCACTCAATGGGGAGTCTGCTGGAAATACTCTCTTCCTCCTCTTTGGCCCCTCCCCCCCAATAAATAAATAAATCTTTAAAAAAATACCCTTTTGATTGTTGTGAGTGTAATATTGGGCTGTACAGAGCTTGAGAAACTGTTATTTGAAGATTACAGTTATTTTAGGTGTAGAAATTTATTATACCTACTTGTTTTTCCTGTACTATAAATATTGATACATACTTTGAGTCCATAGGATTTTGTGGACAAGGATGATTACTTTAAAAACAGTGTGTTGAGATATTTGATTTGGAGGAGTAAGCAACCTCTGTCCAAATGCCTGTGGTTACTTCTGTTAGGTGATTTATATCAAATTGTCTTTTGTTATCACCAGGAAGAAGGTTAAGAGCTTTGAGAGTGGTGACATTAACTTAGGGAGAGTGAACATTTCATTGGGCTGTCCAGCTTTCCAGAAGAAGATTCAGAGAAGATTCAGGAAAACAGCTACTTTGAAAACAAAAATTGGATATTTATAAGCTGGGGGGAACTGCCCTTTGCCTTTGTCATCATTTTCTTCCAAGACTGAAGATTTTTGAGGCTTGGGTTGTAAGAAGTTTGTGAACATTTCCAAAGGTTGCATTGGGAATGGCATCTGCATTCATTAAGTGCACTGATGACTTGGCAGATCCCAGCACTCAACTTGGGATGGTTTGATGATTTTGTGGACTGTGAAACTTACTGTCTCTGCTTTGGCTAAGTCTTGTTGACTTGAAGGCTCTGCCATATGTACTGAAGAGGTGATGCACTAATTTGCATCTTAGAGAAAAATACAGTTTTCATTCTGTCAATAAATGCATCAGTTGAGTGATGGCATAGTGCTCAATTATGATAAGAGAATTTAAATCAGACTGTCCTGGTCACATTCCTTGGTAATTTCTTCATTTAGCCTTCACTCTGTCTCTCTGCAGGATCTATGTTCTCCAGCAAAGAAGGTTATTTGCAATGCCATGGATGGTGGGCTTCATGGGCACAGATCTCAGGTTGAGGTCCGGAGTCGCACTCACTAGCTTTATGACTTTGAGGAGTTACTCAACATCGTTAAGCCTTTAGTCTTTCATCTCAAAGATGGGGATAATAATACCTGCTTCATAGTTTTGAAGTGAGGATTAAATGCATTAACATATGTGAAAAATGGATATGCCTTTTTAGCAAAGTGTTTGATGCATGATAAATCCAGTTCAAGTTACTTGCCATTATTTGTGTCATTTGATTTACTTGCTTGACCAAATTGCTTATTCTGTTGTTGCCTAGCAACTCTTTAGTGAAGACAAAATGATTGAATACTTGTGAATCTAGAAGAGCCCCAATGAACTTTGAGGTCAACAGAAATGTTCTTAGCTAGAATGCCGTCTCCCTACCGTTCCCTACTTTACTATTGTGAAGTGTCTCTAAAAATCAAAGGACGTGAAAAACAGGATGAAGATGTTCAAGTTGCCCTGTACTGGATGTGTTTAATAGGACTTTTGAGATATACTTCCTATATCAAGTTTACTAGTGTCAGAAAAAAGCTGTTAACTTTAGAGTACCATCATTTTACTTAGGTTAAGTAATGCTTTTATACTTTTTCAGGTCCTTGTTTTTGCAAACATCCAATACTTTGTTCTCATTGATGGCATCAGTTAATATTCCTTTATACTAAGATGGTTTTTTCTTAGCCTGATGATTTTCTTGAGTGGAAAGAGTTTTTCAGTGTACAAAGTTAGGACTGAAATGTATAAGGGGATATTCTGAAAGGATAGTGCTTGAAAATGTAAGCAAACCTCAGATAACCATGTTGAGCGGTGATAATCAGAACTCTTATGCTTCCAACACGTGGGTGTGCTTTCCCCCATTTCTCAGAACATGACATCATCTTAAATAGTCTCTGCTTCCCCAAGGTCTCATACATAGTAGCTGTTCCACAAATTTTTGTTTAATGAATAAATGAAACAGCAGAAATATACATCTAATGTTAGAAATCCTATCTTGGCTGCCTTTAGTGGTTCAACCACTAGTAAGGATTATTGTAAATTGCCTGGTAATTGATACCCTGGAATTGTCTTAAAGAGTCTTTAAGATCATTTGCTGCAATATTTGTGTTCAATGAGGGAAAATTAAAATCCAGAGTTAAGACTGCTAGCCACTGTGCTCTGCTTCCCTCCTTCCAAAATTACTGTGGGAGGGCAAGGGGTCCCAGAGGGTGAAGAATGAGGGGGGCAGTCTAAATGCAGTGGCAGGAGATCAACAAGAAAGTGGGAGGATTGGATTTAGGAATGAAGAAGAGGTGAGAGTGAAGACGGATAAAGGGGTCCCATTAGGGCGCCTGGGTGGCTCAGTGGGTTAAAGCCTCTGCTTTCGGCTCAGGTCATGATCTCAGGGTCCTGGGATGGAGGCCCGCATCAGGCTTTCTGCTCAGCGGGGAGCCTGCTTCCTCCTCTCCCTGTCTCTCTGCCTGCCTCTCTGCCTACTTGTAATCTCTCTCTCTCTCTGTGTGTCAAATAAATAAATAAAATCTTTAAAAAAAAAAAAAGGGGGGGTCCCATTAAAGTATTCCCTCTCAGAAGACACACAGATCCAGGCTGTGTCTACCAGGGAGACTTGGTGGTGGTCTGCTTTCGGAGGCTCAGGGTTGGGGAGAGAGGGGGGACTGCAGAGAGGTGTTGGCCCTGGGACTCTGCTCCCTCCCCCACCTTTCCATACTGAGATCCCATGCCAGCCCTCAGCTTTCTTTTCCACAGTGGCTCTCTGCTCTTGACTTTGACCTTGAGACCAAAACCCCAAGTCTCTTGTCTGAGTTCCCGACTTGTGCATTTAAGTCACCCTCTAGGTCCTACCACACATATCTAGTACAAATATTAAGCCTAACATGAACAAAATAGATTTCTTGATTTCAGAACCCCCCCCCACGTCGTGCTCCTTTTCCAAGCTGTCTCACAACTGCCACCACCACCCATATTCATGTCAAAACTATAGCTGTATCTTTGATTCCTTTCTCCCATAATACCTTTACCTCTACAATGTGCATGTGCTGTGTGGCTGCCTCCTTGAAGAGACGTAGCGAGTGAGGCCATTGCTCTCTGCCCCACTGCTGTGACTCATTTGTAACACCCAGTCCTCTCCCTGCACACCTAGAGGCCACCTCAGCCATCACTTCACCTTTACCTACGTTCTTCTCTCCTCCACAGAGCAGCCAGGAAGAGCATTTGAAAGTAAATCAGTTGTGTCACATGATAATGGCAAAGCCCCCTTCCATAATGGCTCCTCACTGCAAACAGTACGAAACCCAGGCTCCTTGCATTGGCCCACTGACACGCTGACCATCTGGTCTCCTTCTTGCTCAAGTGGGACCCTTTTTCCTCTGTCCTCACCTCTCCATCTTGCTTTGGCCACTCGAGGTTTTGTTCTGCTCTGGGAGTGCCTGTGGCTTATTTCCACTTTGGGGACTTTCTAATTCAGATTTCAACTTGGATGCCTCCGATGTTTCTCAGATGATCCAGGTCTAAGCCAAATGGTGGAGGGCATCTGGGAGAGCACCGTAGCTCTTCATGTGTCTGTGTGTGTTTGTCTTCCATTCTAGAATGTTCCTTAAGAAGAGGAGCCCTTTTTGGTTTCAGTTAGTATCTATAGCACAGGAAAGAGTGTTTAGCACCTAGTTAGTACTCAAATACATGTTAACTGTTGGTGATTACTGAGTGCTTTTTGATAAATATACCAAAAGAGCTAACATACAAAAAAATTTTTAAAAAGTTCCAAAGTATGTGGTCTTTCCAGTTTTGTTTAACTAAATTAACTATTCATTATCTGACTAGATTCATCCGTTATCTGTGTACACAGAAAATGCTAAAACGTTGGGAAAACTTAGCTTTTCTTATATGAAGGAACTACTCCCTAATTGTCATACTGTGAGTTTGTTTTGCCAACTGTTTCATAGCCAGGCCTGAGAGCATATGTAGGCTCAACTGAACAAAATTTTTATGAATTCTCAGATGACAGGATTCAAATTAATGATGCTTTGCTGTATAATTTGATAAAAGTTAATTTAGTTCGCTGACAAGTATGACAGTAGAAACAAATATATAGACTTTTAAAAACATCTAAATGTTTAAAAAAATCTAAAAATATATAAAAGTCAAAATAATTATCTGAAGAGAGTAACATTTTTGTAGGTTTTCCTGTCCTTTGAAATTTTTTTTTACAGATTTACTTCCTTACGCATTCGTTGACAATACTGATAAGATATGCTTACAAGGGGGCCACCTACATTGAAGAAAACTGTCATATTTATTAAAATGACATCAGTTTTTATGCTCTGGCCTTGGGAAAAGGCAGTTATTTCCTTTGGGAAATGACAGCAAGGACAGCAACAATGTTAACAGTGGAAAGTAAGACACATTTGAACCCCGAGTAGTTGTGAAATAGTACTCATGCTAAACAGCTCTTTAAAGTTTGAAATATTTTCCTCATAGTCCCCTGTCCTTTTGCCAATTTATTGCTGTTTACCTAGTGCCTTCTTTGTGGTGTTGACGCTTTCAAAGGGAATAGTAAAAGTGAAGGCAATTTTAGAGCACAAAACGTTCCTCTGAACCAGACTTCAATTTAGACTGCATGTTGTTGTGTGTTTTCTAGGTGGAAATCTGACTGCATTTGCAGTTAATGGCTTCAAACTACTCGGGAAGAACAAACTTTGCATAGGAGCAAGAGCTCTTGGAAACAGGGTGATGTGACATTCATTCATTCCTTCCTTCATCAATAAGTTATTGAACACCTTGTAGCACATAGTTCTGTGCTGGTAGTCATAAGGCAGCTCAGAAAAGAACTGGAAGGCAGGAACTTGCCACACGGAGATAGAAATGGAGGCTGAAACCATGACATGTCGGTTACCACGGAATAGGCCAGGTGGATGACAGCAAATACACAACGAGTGCCATTTTCTCCCATTTTAAAAACACTTTCATTTGGGAAGGGGAGAGATTAGGACAAATCTATGGTGACTATTTTCTGGTACCAAAGTTAGGGTTATTATTTTTTTTTTTCTGATTTCTAAGTTGACTTATATGCATATTGTCAGGTTTCCATATCCATGTAATGATTTCCTCTTTTATAGACAATAAATGAAACAGAATCTGGACCATTTCAAAAAACAGAGCACTTATGTGGCTCTAGGAGAAAGGCACTCATGATGTTTTCCGTCAGAACAGTCTTGGAAAGAGATGTGGTGTTTTCAGCCTTCATTCTAACTGAAATAAACAGCACAGCCCCTTGCTCTGGTTCCTTTAACTTTGAAATGACAGGTTTTTCCCTTCTCAAAGAAACATAACCTGTTTTGATATGGACCACTGCCCACGTCCGGCTGCCCTCCGACAGCTCCGAGCCCCTCCCTCAGGCTTGGCGGACTCCTGCCGGGACCCCCATAGCTGTGTGTGCTCTTGCACCCAGAAGACACCCCTCATAGAGAGGGGCTGGGAGGAGATGTTCAGGGAAGGCGCCATGCTAACCAAAAAGTAACCTTACTATCTAGAGCGGATTTCCAGCTGCAGGTCACTTATACTGTATTCTAAGCAATTAATGGCAGAAATGGTCCACTTTTTTGTACATCCCCACAGCTGTTGTGCTGTCTCTTTCTCCGCTCCCTATCTATTCTCTCTCTCTTTCCCTCTTTACCTTTTTCCTGTTCTTGCTTCCTCTCCAACCCCCTAACACACACACACACACACACACACACACACACACACACACGCACACGTGCGCCATTTTTTTTTAGCCTGCTTGGCACATTTCACATTTTCTTTTGGAAATTACCCACCAGTGATTTGATCTGGCATAATTTGAGAACTTCAGCCTTTGAGAACTTCGGCCAAGTTTCCACCCAAAGTTTAGTGTTCTCTAGTAGGTTTCTCAAATGGCACAACAGAAGTGGTATTAAGCTCCATTTAAATACAAATCTTTCTTTGCCTGGAGTGATGGAAAAGTGTTGACCTGTATTATAAAATAATTCCCTTTCAGGGCATTGTCTGCATAACTGATTGACACATTCAGTACATTTTAATTGTAACAGACCCTACTCTAGGCACCTAGAAGGTGTTGCTCAACACAACAAATGTCCCTGCCTTGTGGAGTTTACACTTTGATGGGGAGAGACAGAACTTCTACAGTAAAGATGATGTGTGCACAACTTAATTTATATAATAGAAGGTGATGAAGTGTTTTGAGAAAAATAAGTACAACGGGCTTGGAGCTCAGGAAGGTCAGGTAGAGATGGGGGCAGGTGGCAGGATTAAATGAGGTGGATTCCGTGAGTCTCATTGTTGCAGAAGTTCAGAGGTGACCAAGAAACTCAAGCGGCACCCCGGAGAGTTGGGAGAACAGTTTATTATGCCGGAATAGTTTCACAGAGGCTGAGCACCTAGTTGTGATTAGGGAGGGCACTTATAGGCAAACTAGGAATTTTTCACAAGGTCACACTGCTGATTGGCTCGGGGCCATACAACAGGTCTTTGTTTAGGTCTTTGGTGGGGTCTTACCACTGATTAGCTCCAGGGCCTTGTAGCAGGTCTTTATCTATGCAGGAGTTTATGAGTTGGCAGGGGAGGGCCAAGTTGTCCTTGGTAGTGCCTCATCTCAGTGAGGTGGCTATTTTGGGGCTTTTCCTGCCTCATCGTGTTGAATCTAAGATTTGGAGGAAGACTTGTGGGAAGTGAAGAAGTCAGCCGAGCAGCTCTCTGGAGGAAGAGCATTGCAGAAAGTGGAGGCAGAGGAAAGCAGGAGCATGCCTGGGGTGTTGAGGACAGAAAGGCAGGTGTGTGATTGGAGCACAAGGTGGGGTGGCCTGAAGGTTGACAGCTACTGGGGGCCCAGATCATAGGGGCCCTGCTGGACTTTTGAAGGACTTTGGCTTTTATGTGAAGCAAAATGGTAAGTTCCTGCTGAGTTCTGAGTAGAGAAAGAAAGGAGGAGGTTTAGCATCTTAGAAAACCTTGGCCAGTGTAGGCTGAAACAGAATTTGAACGAACATGGACCTGGGAGAGGAGGCAAGAACAGAAGCAGGGACACCTATTAGGAGACTCTGGTGAGGCTGGGTTTCCAGGATGTTCTGGGGCTAAGGTCTACAGGATTTCTGGGTGGATAACTGGGGTGTGTGAGAACACAGAACCGAACACAGGACATTTCTATCACAAGAGAAGCCTGTTGGTCAAAAGTTTTAAGTCTAGGGCTGGGGGTAAAAGCCAAAAAGAGGACAATGTTTTAAAATTTTAAGCAGTGGAGAAGAGGAAGGCGACAAGACAGACGGATTTGTCTGTCTTCACAGCTGGATTCCAGAGTGCGAGTCTTTCCAGCCTGGGCCTATGCACTCACCTTGCGTCATGTCTAGAACTCTCTTCTCTCAGGTCTTTACATAGCTGGCTTATCCACAGGACCTTAGTTAGGTCCCTAGGCTCTCCCTGGGCCATGCCCCCTAACCTAGCTGTACTTCCCCAGATCTTGCTGCACCAGTACTCTGTCCTGTCCTTATCGCACAGATCACTTTCCCGAAACATTGTGTTTGCTTTTCATTGCCCATCTGCCTCCGCCCCCCAATCCCAAATGCAAACTCCGTGAACTCTCAGACTCTTACCGCTTTTGCTTGCTGTTGTATCCCCAATATCTAGGACATCGTCTGGCACACAGCAGAGAGCAGGACATTCTCTGTTGGGTGAAGAAGTCCTGCTTGGTATTAAAGTAAATCGACACATCTGTATTAAACCCCCTCAGGGAACACCACCACCAGTCACCGTGTGAAGTTTAGGGAATATTTTCATGTAGCATATTTAGGCAAAAAAAGAAGACATGAGAAGAAAGAAAAGAAAAAGTAGATAAAGAGAAATCATAAGGCACTCGATACATGATTTATTAGCAAGTGAGTTGAGAAGAGATTGATGAAATGGGAAGAATTTTAAAATTTAGAATCACTGAACTTCAAACGGCCCCAAAAGCATCCATCAGTAGATATCTCTGTGGCATCTTAAGCTTTCTCCAAACACCTCCAGTAACACGAAGCCCATTACCGTACAAAGCAGTATATTCCAATCTTGGGATGTTCTAATCATTAGAAAGTTATTTTTCATATTGTGCATAGAAGAATAAGGAGTGTTGCACTAGGCAGAGTAGAGTAAGTATTTGGCCAAGGGAAGGAGTCGGAGACACTGAGACCTAAGGAAATGTGGGGCCAGTGAATAACCAGTGACCAGTTTTCTACATGGGAGGAACAGGGTGGAAAATAATTCCTACCTCTTTCAGATTGGCACAGAGGGAGGGGTCTGAGAAGAGTCAAATAGCCCCATAGATAACGGACTGGAGCAAGACCTGATACCATTTTTTACTTATTTAGGACAATTAAATTTACCATTAAAAAAAAATCCCATTTCTGCCCATGAATAAGACAGTCTGAGTTAAATATCCAGGCAAATCTGAAAACGCTGATTCCAACAAGATTTTTTTTTTAATAAGAAACATCAAATTATAGTGAGAAATGTAATCACTTATATTTCTGGAGCTAATATGAATTCTAAGTAGGATGCTGACCTTTGCTTGCCTGAGGAAGAAAGAGAAACACTTCTACTCGGAACAGTAATAATTTTTAAAAATAATAATTCTGAAGTAATTTCCTTAAGAATGTGCAAAAGCCTGTGTACAACGGGATTAATTTGGAGCTAATCCAAGCAGTGTCTTTAGAAGTTGGGGTTTATCGAAGAGACTGCCTCCAGGTTTAAATCCTGTGGTCACTGGACTCTGGCTGAGGAGGTTGAGCCTGAGAGAGCCACCGAAAGGCTTCCATCTATAAACCCACAGCCCATTTTCTTCCTGGATGCTCTTCCAAATGCTGTAATTTGCCTTAGAATGGGCCATTACTAGGTTTTATTTTCTGCCCTGAAATTTTGGAGACCCGATGGCACTTCATCTAATCAAAACCACTCAAAAGTTTGACAAACCTTAGACAGTAGCAACTACCAACAGTAAACCTTTTACGTCCCATAATCAGTAATTCGTGGGCCATTTCAAGGGTGGGTGTTCCCCTATGAAGAGAAACGCGGCTTTAGAAAGCAAGGGGAAGTGAGAGGGCTTAACGTTTTGAGCAGAGTATTCTCAAGCTAGCAGAGGAAAAAGTCCAGCTACTTTGTGTGATTGAAAGCATTGCAGGTAAGATGTAGGCAAATCAAGTCCCAGATGTTATGCAAAGAAAACATCAAGTCATTTTAAGTAAAGATCCATCTAGAATGTCTAAGATCAGGAAGAAGGGAGAACTTGGAATTTACCTGTGTAAGAAGCTTGATACCACTTAATGATTAAATGCCCCAGCAATGAAACAAAGTATCCTGAATATATTTAATCCCCAGTGTTAGAGGCCAAACTACCCTCTGGGTTTTATTCTCTCATCGGCCTAATGACTCAGGGGATCAGGGATAGGCTGACCTAGGAAACCTCTAAGGTACTTTCCAGTTCTAAAATTTGCACCATTTAGAAGATCGAACTTAGTGAAATTCTTGTGCCTGTTGACTGTTTCTTGCACTTGTCTTATTGGGAGAGGGGCTGTGGACTTTCACATGTAGGTTCAAGGAAAAGTAAGATACATGGTGATAAATTGTTTCTGCTTTGAAAATACACCCAAGATTTACCCAGAGAACATTTTGACAATGTCATTGGATTTTCACAGTGGTATTGTTTGCTTAACCTTGCTTTTCTAGTGGGTCTGTGTCCTCGGTTTCCCACGACGGAAAGAGAAAATGCCTTTTGGGGATGTTAAAAGCAAATCACCATCTGCGTAACTGGGTTTTGGTATTGGCTTTTCACACCCTGGATTGTGGGAAGCAGTTTGGCCTTTCCTCCTTCTCCCCAGTATGTCCCTTTCTCCTCCTGCATGTGCCTCCTTTCCCTCTTCCCTGTTTACACTGGGATCATTCTTGGCTTCTGGTCCTTGTCCATCCTGTGGCTATGCTTTCATCTCTCTGGCCTGTCAAAATTCTGCTGATCCGTGAAGCGCAAGTTTCTCTCCCTGAGAACAGCAGCCAATATTGATCTCTTTCTGGGCTCACGTTTCACATGATTTCGCACTGAATTTCCCATTACCGGACCATTTCCTTTACTTTCCCTCCTTACCTCCCCACAACTGGTTATATACTTCTGAAAGATAGGGTCCTTCTGGAACACATTGTAGATCTAGGTAGATCTAGTGGAGCCTAGTGTTTGGCTGTTTTTCAAGAGCCTCATTCTCAGAGTTCTGAAAGCCAAAATGACCTTCTGGAATTGAAGTTTTAACAGCTGTCAGCCACTGTTAGAAGATGGGATGATCAGTTCAAATCATAGGACATTCTAATTCAGGGCTGCATGCACATGTGTCTATGGGTATCACTTAATAATAGAAAAGAACACTGTGAGCACAGCACAACGTAGGGACCCATGGAACCGCTGTGTTGTCGCCTGAAACTAATACAACATTGTACTTCCAACTATACCTCCGCTAAGAAAAAAAGAATGCCAGTGTTTGTCAGATACTTGTCTTAGCTTAATGGCTCCAGGCAGTCCTCATCCCCTACTTGTAATGGAAAACCAGCTGATTTGATAGGTGACACCACTTTGGAAATCCTTTGAATGAGAAGGAGGAAGAAGCAGCCTGGGGAGGGGCTTGTATGGACCTGGCCAAATATGTTGTAGCATAAAAGGGCTCCTTTTCTTTCTTATAAGAAAATTATTCCAGTGTTTTATCCACCATTCAGCTAAGACTGGGATATACGTTGTAATGGATTTCCAAAGTATGAGGTTTTGAGGTGCCTGGATGGTTCAGGCCCTTAAGCGGCTGCCTTCAGCTCAGGTCATGACCTCAGGGTCCTTGGATCCAGCCCCACGTTGGGCTCCCTGCTCAGCAGGGAGTCTGCTTCTCCCTCTGCCCAACCCCCATAGCTGTTCTCTCTCTCTCTCTCTCTCTCTCTCAAATAAGAAAATCTTTAAACATAAGTAAATGAAAGTATGGAGTTTCTTACACTTTATTCCTATTATGTCTTATTTTAAAATGGTTACATATTTTCTATCCCGTTACTGACTATGTACTAGTTGTCAGGCTTGGCTAGCCTATGGAGCAGTAACTAAATCTCAAAAGCCTAAAAGCTTAGCAAAATGTTTCTTGTTCTTTCCTGTCACAGTAGAAGGACTGAGTAGTTTCCTCAATGGTTTTTTTATAGAGGGACCCGTGACAGAAAAATGTTTGCCTACTCCATTCCCATTAAGAAATTGTATAATCAGGTTCTTGATGAATAAAAGAACTAACAGCGTGAATTCTCTTATTTATGCATGCGCATCAGCTATCTTCCTGTCTCCCCCACCCCCGTCCCCTGAGGAGTTTTCTCATTGTGCTGTGGTTCTCTGTTAAGTAATAATTGCAACAGAGACAGCCTGGAACAATAGGGGCTTCTGGAACACAAACGTGGGTGTGTAATCCTAAAGCCAAATTCGTATTCTGAGAAACGTCGGTAGTCTTGCAGGAACCGGCCTTCTCTTCATCGCAACCCTAGAATGACGGTGCCTGACTGACACAAACCAGTGACACAGTCAGTGTGTGTCGAATGAATGAACTCAAAGCTGTCCTTAGCTTTGCCATTATCTTGTAAAGCTAATCTATAAAGACTATTTTACCAGTCTAAAAATGTTTCCTATCTTTTTCTGTCCCAGCCTATATTTACCATGAATGCTTAGAAACAAAGAAGTGGACTTTGTCTATTTTAACTTGACATTAAAAATTGGACCAAAGGAATGTTTTCCCAATTTAGGAATTTACCTTCTTTTTTTGAACTGACACGCGAGGTAGATGCTTAATGAAACCATTGAATACGTAAACCAAAAAAACTTTAAAAAGAGAAGTAGATTAAAGTGACTGAAGATAGTTACTGAATTAAAATCCATTCAGTGGCATTTTCAAATGTCACCCAAAGCACTCTGTGTAGAATCATTTGAGCTGCTCTAAGTATCACGGCTTTGGGATAGTGCAGTCTAGGGACAATAAAGAGAAGGTATAAATTCTGAACAAAGAAGAAAATAATTATACTTGTTCATGGTGTCAGTAGAACATTTCTGAGCAACTTTTAACTTGGATTGCCCTTATCAAGTGGTCATTTTTCTAGATAGAGAGTTTGGCTTGCAAAACTGTGTAAATCAGGCAATTAACACTCATATTTTAATGAGCTGCAAATCACTTACTCATTTGCTAGAGCAAAGCAGATTCATGAAATCAATATATTTGCTATTCATTTGTGCTTTTTTTTTTTTTTTTGGCCATTTGGAAGAGTCCATAAAGCAAACATTTCATTGAACTAAAAAATGGGAGTGTATTTCTAGGCAATGTCTTCAATTTCCTTTACCTTGTGTTTCTTGTATGAGAAATGCTCAAAATTTAAGTCTTGCCCACTGGTGTGAAATCAATGAGTGGTCATGTTAATGTCAGTGATAGGGACTTTCTGCAAACCTTTGTGAAAACCAGGCATGCTGCAAACCCATTGGGGGATGAGCTTAATTGTTAGATTTGCAAATTAAGGATAGAAGTTTCTTATGTATTTTAAGAAAATAAAATACTATCTTACTGCTTTGAAGGTCACAAAAATGGAATTGAGTTCATATAACCAAATTCCATATAAAAATTAGAAAGAGATTCCAGGATGAATTTCAGATCAAGGTATTAATTTGCATCAATATCCATTCCAACTTCAGATTGTTAGGGGCTCCAAATATTTACCATCGAAGTGCACTCCCATTTTGGTCTGTCTTCTTGTTATTGTATGTTTCTGAAGCTGAAGATGATGTGCCAAGGTTTAATATTAATTATGCTGCTCTAAGATTAACTATGGAAATATGCTGGAGGAGTTCTGTTGTCATGTACACTTTACTGTACCTGAAGTATGTATGTTCTTGAGCAATTAATCAATGGCAACTGTGTTGCTATGTGATGCATGTTAATATTTTTGCTTTAATGAAGAGTTCCTGACAGATTGTTCCTCAAAGTGCAACTCCCCTTTCCTTCACCTGTGACTCCTTTCCTGATGTAAAACTATCAACTCTAGAGTTCACATGGAACAGACTCTAAGCAAAGTGCTGATTGCCACCAGTCAGCACACACCTGAGCTCCTGAAGAAATGAAAACATGAGTTTGAAAGTCAGCCCCTGGCTTACCTACAGATTTGGGAAAAACTTGGGTCTGTGTCACATTCAGCCAAAATCAAAGTCAAAATTTAGCATCCCCTCCACTTAGCCCATTGGTAGCCATTCTCTGGATTAGAGTCATAATGTCTGGAGATTGGGGGAAAGAGTGAATGTTGCATTTAAGACTTGAAGTATTTATTGGGAAAATGAAGGGAGCTGGATATTGGAAATATTATAATTTTCTATTTTTAATATGACTTCGTAATTTATTTTGGTTATAATTAACATTACAAAAAGTCTTAAGTGGGGGACAGCACCTTGAAATCTCCAAATGCCTAGAATAAGTAGAAAAGGGAGGAAGTGTCTTCAAGGTGTCTCACATTCTGAGGGCTGCATGGTGGAGGAAAGCCTACAACCTCACCCCCGACAAATTCCTCTAATTGTTCTTAACATGGTACAATTATTCAAAGTGCTTGTGGTTTCAATGGCTTTTGTTACTGTTTTTCTGGGAAGAAATACTTTTTTAAAGACTACATTGTTAAATAACAGACTACACTACCTGATTTGAATAAATGGAACCAGAAATATCCTGTCAGTGCACTAAACAAGACCTGTGTGTATAATGTGAGTTCTTTCTTTTTAATTTTAGAATCAACCTTGTCCTATGTTAGGCAGCTGGAGGCAAGAGTAAGACAGCTGGAGGAAGAAAATCGCATGCTGCCCCAGGTGGGTGACTTCCAGAAGCTCATAGCTAGTCAGTGTCATTTGAGTTGTAGCATTTTATCTGGAATTTAAAGTCTCAATTACATTTTCTCCTTTAAATGATAGAAATCATTTTGTAAATAGCCATTCATCAATGTAGAGTGTGATTGCTTTCCATAATGACCATCATGTTATCTGGATTCTTAAGTGTGATACCAAAGGATGCAGATGTCTGCAATAAGAATGAAAAGTAATTTTGAAAGGAAGAAAACAAGAGAAAGAGAAAACGAAGAGAAGTAGAAAATACTTTGCTAGTGCTACTCATATACATCATGCACATAGTTGGCGAATGTAGGGAAGGGACTCTTATTTAAATAATTTTGCTAACTTAGGAGCAAGGGAAAGCTGTAGGTAGTTTGAAGATTTCATATGTTAATTAAATTAGTACCTGCTAAAATTCTTTGTGATATAATTGAACTCTTTCAGTGCAACAAAGCAATGATAGTAATTGACAGTTTTACTTTGGGGCTTAATTTCTTTTCCCTGGTGAATATAAAGTGGCACTTTTTCCTGGATTTAATGCCTCACCATATATTTTACTTATAATATTATTTCTATGGGCTGAAATATCTTGGTGGGAATGATGTTGGCTGAGGTGGTGGTTCTCGAGGAATGTTTTGTTGAGGAGTTGAACAAATTCCCTGATTTCTAGGTTGGTTTCCTTTACAGACATGGGGGCAGTAAAGTATTTTAATGTTTTATGAAAGGAGTTTTCTAGGCATTAATCACTAGTGTTCTTTATACATTCTGGTGGTTATTTCTTTTTCTTAAGTGACTAAGGGAAAATTCACCCCTAAAAACTAAGCAAAGAGTAGTTCAGTGAAAGACAGAGACTGGTTGTAATTCAGGAGAAGACACATAAACATGAACACTTTGCAAAGATAGTTTAGATCTTTTAAATCTCGTTTTGTTTTCCACCTACTTTTGCTCATTGATGGCAGTTTGGTCTGTCAGGTACCGCATCTAAGAATGCCTTTCTCTTTCTTACATTGGCCAGCCAGTTGGCTAAAAATCATGAGATTACATGAAATGAATCTACTTCACTCCCTTCTCAAACTATGCACATGTCAATACTCATGTTGACAGAAGGGATTATTTGCATCATAAAATAAGATACTGCTGGTAGAGTTTTCTCTTTGCTCTTCTACACTTTCCATTTTTAAAATTTTCTTTGCCATTTGTCCTTTATATGGGATTCACAGTATGACTGTGCCAGGACCCTTGACTGAAAACATCTAACTTCTTTCCGTTCCAAGAAACCTAAAAATATAATCAGGTTATTGTGAGTATTCTGTATATAATACCCTCTCTGGGGCAACTGGGAATGTAAATGAAAAGAGGGAAAAAAAAGAGATCTGTTTCTTAGTTTCCCTCTGAGTGGGACTTGAGACTCATGTCAAACACTGAAATGCTAGCATGTGTGGTATGTTATTTAAAAAGAGGCCCAACAAATATGAAAATGATTACAGGATTGATTTTTAAAAATCTGTAAAAGTGTTAGAAGTCTTGAAATCAGAAGAGTCTTCAACTGTATTTGATATGTCAAGTGTATGCATATTTAAATACATAGTACTTGCTCAGTTGAGAAGTAGAAGAGATTAAACAACTTTTCAGGCTAAAGTCTTAAAACACATGTTTTTAAATGTGTTGCTGTTTTCTATCAAAGAAGGTTTTCTTTCTCCCCAAGAAGAGGCTAGGAAGGATCATGTTTTACTGGCTCTTAAGATGTTATTGATGTGGGATGCACCATTATCATAAGTACCACTAAGAAAGAAAAAAGATGTCATCAATTATACCATGTCAGATTCTGCTGGCTTCAGAGATGCTAAAATGGAAAAACGATGCTTTAGAATTAAACAGCTTTTTACATGTCCAGGGTACTTTAATGAAAAGAAAATCCATTGTTTGAAATACGCTGTTGGCCATATATGCAAAGAATACAATAGATCTCCGTTAAAAACAATATTTTAAGTTTCTGTATCTGAGAGTGTTGCCTTCATTTATAGCTAAGGTAGATATGATAGGACCATGAATTGCAAGTACTTGTATAAATACAACTGAAATGAACAGACAATAGACGAGATGTGAGGATGGAAAACGATAAATGAATCTCAGAGCAGTGAGAATCCTGTGAAGGGAATACTCATGGAAGGCTGAGATTTGGATCTGATAACACAAAGGCGTAGGCGACTTATTCTTGGATGTTACTGGTGCTATTACAAACAATTACATGCTTTCCCTGCTGAAACTATTTCTGACTGCATGATGTTAGCTGATTTGGAAGGTCAATTCAATGTGACTAGCTGACATTCCTGCATAAATTAGTCTCCATATCTGAACACTTGATTTTTCCCATTGTAAGAACTTGTTCACTGTGCCTTGATTAGAACGTATTCTGTTTTCCTCCCAAGTTTATAAAAATATATCCTCTTGATGTTGGGTAAACAGGAGAAAGAATATAGTTGGCAGTTGGAATTCCAAATATATTGGATATCTTTTGTGGCTGTGGCCAGATTCTTTGCTGATAGTTTAGCATGTGGACTAATTATGTAAAGCATTTTCCTGGAGGAAGAAATCTCCTTAATGCTTATTTTTATTCGTTATGTAAATTTGTGTATAATGAACTGAGAGTCACAACGTTGCCCCAGCAGCACATATTTAAAAGTAAACAAGATGAGTGTAATAAATGCTTGTGGATTTCTCTCTGGTTAGATGTAAAGGCTTCATTTCTTAATTTATAAATGATAAGCCTCTTGGAGGTTTCTTGGAGGCCTAAGTATAAATAAAGCTTGGGTCCAGTTTTACACCCATGTGAGGTTACCAAGTCCCAGAATGAAGGGTTTTTTATTCAAAAACAGCTTGAAAAAGGCAGTGAAGATTGAGTCAGTTCTATCCAGTGGTGAAGAGGAGCCTAGAGGAGGCATGGCTGGAATACTAGCATGGAGCGCATGTGAGCACATAGCGCTTTGCTCAGCCATGCTTCCTGTAGTATCTCACAGGAATCACTGAGTGGTATTTTAATTCCAGTTTGTGAACACAATATTTTGAAAGCATCCTAAAGTAATAACAGAAAATGCAGTATTATTTGCTACGTTATCACTTAAAATGTCTTTATATATTTGATTGGAAGACAACACGAGACCTACCCTCTTACCAGATTTTCAAGTGCATAACAATTATTGTTACTTATGGGTGTCATGTACCTTAGAGCTCTAGAACTTAATTCATTTTGCATGTCTGAAATTTTGTACACGGTGATTAGCAACACCTCGTCTCCCATTCCCCTCAGCCTCTGACAACCACTATTCTAGTCTTTGCTTCTGTGAGTTTGAGTATTTTAGACACCTCATTGTAAGTGGAGTGATGGTAATTTGTCCTTTTGTGACTGGCTTATTTCATTTGGCATATTACCAAGTGATTATTGACAGGTGGTCCAGCAATCCTACTTCTGGATATTTACCCAAAAGAATTGAAATCAGGTCTCAAAGAAACATTAGCAATCCTGTGTTCACTGCGGCACTGTTCACAATAGCCAAGAAGTGGAAGCAACCTCAATGTCCATCAGGAGATGAATAGATAACAAAAATGTGGCATCGACATATAATGGATTATTATTCAGTCTTAAAAAAAGAAGGAAATCTTGCAGTATGTGACAACAGTGGCGAATCTAAAAAAGTCTTTTTGGAAAGTTGGTACAAATGATCATTAAAGATCACCTGAATTTAGGATCTTCTTTGGACACATAAACTAATGTGAACACTTTTTTTTTTACTGATTACATAGAAAAATATTTCATAGGATTGCAGTGAACCTCTCACAATACACAGAATACTATAACTGCTCAGACTGGTCTGTCAACTCCACTGCGTACATATTTAATATGATAGGAACCCTAACATGAAGATTATATGTGAGTTAAATCAATGTAGCCACTGTATATGAAGTTTTTTTAATTTTTAAATCTAATGAGGTGGAGTCACCCACAATGACATAAATAGGTATTTTTAGATAAAAGACCCAATATGGTAGAAAGCAGGTTCAAGGAATTTTATATCAACTTTAAAAGTGATGTACCTATTTTGTGTTTAGACATTTGTACATAAATACAAACTTTCTGGGGATAAAGGATCCTCGATTTTCAAAGCTGGATAGAACCTCACATATCACATTGGACAGCCCCATTTTTTTAAGTAAAGGCCTACAAGATTCACAGAATGTTAGGAGTATAGTCCTAGTCAGATAGCTAATGAAGGCTACAATGTAGGCCTATTCAGTGTTCCTCTAGCAAATGCATAGCACCTCTTTTAATCATTTCATACTATTTATGTCTTTCAGTATAAGTAAGCTGTTAAATCTGTTTTTATCTTATTGTCAAATTCTTTTTTTAAATACTTATTTTAATTAACATTGCATTTGCCTAGCCACTAAGATTTATCAGAGATTCTAGTCCTGATTTAAATTAAATGTTCTATTTTTCTTTAAGCCATGGATGGTATCCATCATAAATGGGAAAAAAAAATCACATTTCGTAGAGCCTTCTCCTCCCTGACACATTTCCAGAATAGTTCAGAATCCTAGTTTAGTACAAACACACACACCCATATCTGCCTGAGATTCATACTGAACAGAATGTGGTCTGAGAGGGCCTTTTTGTTCAGAGTGAATTAGAGGTGGGTGGTGGCAAGGGGAACAAATAGTTATAGTAGTAATTTTTTGTGTCGTGTTTTGTTTTTTTAATTTGTTTTTAGATTTTTTTAAAAATATTTTATTTATTTGACAGAGAGCACAAGTAAGCAGAGCAACAGGCAGAGGGAGAGGGAGTAGCAGGCTTTCCATTGAGCAGGGAGCCTGATGCGGGACTCAGTTCCAGGACGCTGGGGTCATGACCTGAGCTGAAGGCAGCCACTCAACTGACTGAGCCACCCAGGTGTCCCTATAGTAGTAGTTTCTAAAGTACCCATGATATTTGTTACTTTAGCCCAGATTTAAAAATCTTGCTTGGATCTCTCAACTCATCCCATGATCCTTTTCTTGATGTTCACAAGGATTTTGAATCCAGACCTATCTATGATGTTTATGTTCTATATCTGCAATGAAGTCTACTCAGCCAGAAAATATCTTAAAGTAGATGATATAGAATACCTAGCTGATGATTTTATTATAAATACTGTCTTTCGAAGAAATCAATCACTAGTTCAACTTCACCATGAGGTAAAAACTAATTTTTAAAAATTCTTCTCATCTATTTCTTGTGGAGTTTGGGTTTTGCATCAAGAAGAGACCACAAATAAGCAGTTTGCTCTGATTCCAAAGTCAATTAAGTACATTCGTTAAAAGTCCTACTGGGAAATCTGTTCCCTCTCATCAAATGCTTTGGCACCACCATCAGCCTGGAAAGCACTCTCTGTCCTTTGGGCCCCAGAGTCCCTCTTCAAAGCAAACCACCCACCTCTTGAGGTTTACGGATTCATTAGAATCCATAAAGGTGCCCAGATCTGTCTCGTGTCCTATGCCCGCCCATGTGCTGTGGGTTCAGCAAATGTGTTTGAAAGGTGTGGCAACTCGATGGCCACTGTGTGGGTTCCTTTCAGCAAGTGTTTCTATTTCTGTTGTGCTAGCACACACAGAAGAGTCTAATTTTAGGAATGGAAATGGAAAAATCTTTCTCTCGTGTAATTTGGTTACAGTGTGGCCTCACAAGGCAGTACATTGGGAAGGAGGCAGGGCTATTTCCAGAACAGTTTCTGAACAAAGGAAAGGAACCTGTCACCATTGCCAGGAATACTGAGGAGGGTACATGGGCTCTAAGGAAATTGAGCTTGTCACTTCCATGGCAACATACCCCAGGTCCAGCATTGCATCTCTGAAAAGCTTCCTCACCTGTGTACCTATGCAGATGACCAGTGTCCCAGACAGAAATGACAGGATTCCTTCTAACACCTAGATTTCCCTCATGTGCTTCTCCTGTCTTTGGCATGGAGATACTTATTCTGTTCCTCTCTTTTTCATATTTTCAGACTTTGTTTTTCGAGTCATTTTTGTCTTACAGGGCCATAAATATCTGGCTTTTCTAGGGTTTGGAATTGCTGTGAAAGAAAAAAAAATAAGTCACTATTGCACAAAAAACAGGCACAGAGTAATGCTTTACAGGATGCTTAAAGCAAGTGGTGCCATTCTTCAATTGTTACTTGCTTGGAAATTACCATTCTGGCACTCCTGAGGAGAAATGGGGGAAAAATTTTTTTTCATAGATAGCAACTCTATGTGGCACAACTGAAGTAGTATCTGGATGCTACTGATAGAAGAAATTAGTTAAATCCATTGAGAGCTGGTTGCTGCTAGAGTCCCATTTGGGAAAATAAAATGGGACCACCAGAAGAATAATACTTGTGAGTTGCCATTTTCTCCAAATTACCATGATTTATATAATTAAAGGGAAAAAAAAGCTTTTATGTATAGTTCAATAGAGTTTTCAGAGGACAGATGGGAGCTGCCCTAGTGGTGTGGGTGTATTGGAATAAAAGAGACAAATAGATATGGAAAATAAATTTATGGGGGGAAAAGTCATGTGGGAGAACCTGAATAAATGGAGACTGGATTAAGGGAAAAGCTAAAATGTATAAGCAAAAATACTGAAGTGTGTGAAATTCATAGGAAAAACATTAAAATCAACATGGAGGCTTTCAGAGTGAGGGGGTTTACAACATACTTCTATGTCCCCCCACCCTCATGCTTGAGGGTTCTTGTTTGAGGATCTCAGATGCGTGATGTGAAGTCTTTATTCTAATGAGAGAAAATAGATGAACTAGAAATGCAACAAAATTCAGCTTCGCTACTTACTAAACTTATTAAAAGAATTATTGAATTTAAAAGCACTCAATTATTAGGAACTGTGGTAGCCATTCTTATTTAATGGGACTGCCTTTTTCTATCTATACTAGCGTGATAATTCTACCACTAGGGCATATTTAAAATTTTCTTTTTTATTTGGAGTAACCGTAAAAATAGCATTTGGTTACCTGTCCTTGGCAGAATTTGTCACCACCCCCCCCCAAAATAGGACTCGTTCAGCAAAAATTTTTGCTGTGTATTATCATCAAGTAGGATCATAGATACTTGAATGAGAAGCAACGTGGAGGACTATTTGGGGAAAACTTGAGATGGAACTGTAAGAGAAATTAATGTTTTCTTGAAGAAATGACTTTCTACTCTTTTTAATTTTTTTTATCCAAAGTAAAGTGAAAAATCAAAAAAGATGAAACAGTCTTTCCTTTTGTAATTGTGTAAGGAAACAGTCTCATAGAAGGCGATAGAAAAGATTGTGTAGTGTTTGATATGGGAATTAAATTAGTTAAATGTAAATACTATTGAGATATGGATAGAAAACAGTAAACTGGGGAAACCTGGGTCTAATAGAAGCTTGTAAAGGTGGGAAGATTCCCGCTTGAGCAGCCTCCCTTTGCTTTCCATCTCCCACTGGAGGTATCCACCTCTCTGCTGTGAAAAAGGGACCCCCGATCCACCCTGTCCTCTTCTCCGAACCTTTCCTACAATGGGGTTCAGGCATTTCTCACTTAAAAGTCTCTACTTCTAGTTGTTCATTTTGTTGTGTTGTGTTTTTGCTGTAGCCTGAGCAAAGTGATCAATCATGCTTCTAACACATTAAAAACTAGACTTGGTGCCTCTTAATATCTTGTAAATACAAAATAGACAACTATAAATGTAATACAGGCAATATCTGTATTGCCTAAACATAATATAGATAATCACTGTAATAGAGACAAATAATGGGGTTCTTTGACACAGTGAGACAGTTTAAGTAAACAAATTTCTAAGTGATTTGAGATTTTCCTAAATTATACTTAAGCTAGCATTGTGTGAAAAATAAACAAAACATAACTGAGTTAATTTTAGAAAGCTGAGACATAGTCAACAGTGACTTTGGACTCTTAGTTACCAAGCAATTGAAGGAGTCCCTGTGAAGATGCTAGAACAAATGGAGAATAGGAATTATAAGAGCTAGGACTTAGCCTAATTAGCTGTTGGACCAAGATGAAGTGTCTTAACCTTTGTGAACCTGATACTCTTTGAGTAATAAAGAAGATAGCTATAGCTGATGTGGAAGGTTCTGGTCAGCTCTACAAATCCATGACTCTCTATCCAGAGAACGTCTGTGTGTATGTATAATGAATATATGAAATAGATGGGTCCTTTTTCTTTTGATATTCCTTAAAACTTCAACTTTATGCCGTAATGGATCTTTTATTTACAGGGACATATTTATGTCGCCGTGGGTTATTCTACCTCATTGGGTTCTAAAGTTTATCAGTTTTCATCAGATAGCTGTTTAAGTAACAGTCAAGGGTATATATCTTTCAGGCTCCTGTCACGTTAATATGCGTATAGAGGGGCTCACATACCAGTCCGAGTAGTGTTAGCTTCTGTGTATTTTGAGAGATAACGTGCATTAACATCCCTTAATGTTCACTTTTATTCTTTATGTAAGTCCTCCATAATGAACATAAAGGTGCTTGTTTTCCCTCAGAGAATCCATATTAAAAATAAACCAGATGAGTATGTAAATGCTTATCGATTCCGCTCTGGTCAGGAACAAAGGTGTCTTTGTCTTCATTTGGTAAGTGTGGTCCCTTCCAGCCCTGAACATTCTGAGCTCAAGGATTAAAAAAAAAATTGTCCAAGTCCTAGAATGAAGGGGTCTTTAGTCAAGCACGGCTGGAGACATGCAGTGGATTGAGTTGGTGCTACCAGTGGGAAAGAGGAGCTCAGAGGAGGTACGGCTGGAACGTGAGTCATCAGCAGAGAGCACAGTGCTCTTCCTCTGCTATGCTCCCTGTGCTACCCTGCAAGCATCATGGAGCTGCACTTTAAATCCAGTATGTGAGCGCAACGTTTCAAAGAGAGCCCGAAAGTATGAATCCTCTTAGTAGGCATTATTTACCTGTTAGCTGTCGTTACATGAGAAGGAGCTACCTTTTAAAAGTTGGCGCAAATGATAGTGAAAGATCACCTGAACTTAGAATATTATTTCCTGAGCACATAAACTAATGTAAACCTTTTTTTAAAAACCACTTTTAAAAATATTTCACAGGATTCCATAGGATAAATGGACACCTGACATTTCAGAGAGAATTTTTTTAAATGACAATGAACGAGTATACCAGTATAGGAAGTGTTTAAAATTTAACCTTTAGTAACCTGCAACTTACACGGAAACCATCTGTATTCTTTATTTTAAAATATAGCACACTTGTCAGGAATCCATTTAGGAGATAAGCCAAAAGAAATTACTGTGAAAAAGAGATGACAAAAACTTGATATAACCTACATTATTTTTTTCCCGGTGTGATAGACTGAGGAGAAAAACAAGATGTGCATACGAATCCCAGTCTGCTAGACGAGGGATACACAGGAGGAGCAATGTGCAGAGGAAAAAATAATTTTTTTTTTCAAAGGCTAGCCAATGTATTGGATTCATTCTGTACACTAAATCATCTGAAGTAGCAGTTAGCAATCAGCAGACCAGGCCTTTCTTCAGATTTTCTTGTTGACACAGAGCATGAAACAGGAATCGTCGGGGCTACGCCATGAGACAATGATCTGCGTTGCCTTTACAGTTCACATGGAGCCCTTGTGGATTATCTTTGACTGTGTACCATCCAGCCTGCATAACTAGGTAGCCCCTCATTATATGAAGCTAAGTAAAGCACATGTAGAGAAGCAATATGAAGAGAGCATAGGAAATAAATTACAGGCTTCCCCTCAATTGTTGTAAGTCTGAAGGGCCTTATTCTCTGGGCTGAGAAAATCCCCCCACTCCTGCTTGGGTTCTATGTTGTTCAAGATCCAAAGCCTATGGAAAAAATACTTCTTCCCACAGATTCTGGTGGTAAGCCCAGAAATGGAGGTGGGGAGGAAGAGTTACTGTTAGCGAATGGTCAGTCTATTAAAAAAAAATATATTCCTTCCTTTTCAAAGCACTCCATTATTCTTCATTCAGGTGTCTCTCTCTGATCTCATTCTTTCCTTTGGGAGAACTTCTTGTCCTCAAGTTTATCAGTAGCTCCCAAATATTGACTCAGCTGAGATATTTGTGATTTCAGGGGTGCCCTAGTCAAGGCACACAAATAAGGCCTCTTTCAGAATTTTTATCTTCTTGGAGATTTTTCTAACTTTCATAATCTAGGTTAATGGAGTAGAAGCAGCTTTTGAATTAGTTATTTTTAAAAAGAAAAAAAATTGAGCACAACAAGGAGACAGCTAACCACCTTGCTTAAAACCCTTGGACTTATTTTGCTAGTTTTATTAATCAAGCTGCTGCTCTTAGCAGTTTATTAGGGAAAAGATTGCATGTAGAAATGTAAGGATCAAAAAGAAATGTAAATCTGACTTAGATGTAGTATAACAAAGAATTTAGTACTGCCTTTTTTTTTTGACCTAAAATGCCTCTTATTTGCATCAGAACAACATGCCACGCAGAAGTTCTGATGTTTGACAGATAACAAGTAACTCATAAACCCAGGACCAGATGGGAGCCATCATGGACTTACATAAAAACTGGCTCTAAGAAAGGGAGGCTTTTTAATAGCCAAGATATTTCAGCTGTTTTTGACACCCAAGGCAGGTGTATCTTAATGTCAAAAAGGTAATTTCTTTATTGAAATATTTTCATATACAAGAAGATTTAATATCCATAACTCCAGAAATCTTGTACAAGAAAAACATAAAATACACACTCAGAAATAAATGACAACTCCAGCAAACTCAGTCACAAATGAATTGTGTGGGAATGATAGGTCTTTATCCCTTTGGGTGGCAAGCATGTATTGAGAGCCAAAAGTTAACAGAAGCTACAGTTCGAATTTGGCTGACATCTTTTTGACAAAGAGTTTTAGACAAAGGGAGCTTCAGCAACTGCATTTTGAAATTTGTTGTTTTGTTTGGAACCAGCCCCATTCACTTTCCATTCCCTGTTTCTATCCCATTCCTATCTTAACACATGAGTCCTTAACCAGCAAAACTCATGCACTTTTGTCAGTAAGTTCTACAAATGATAGGATTATTGGTGATGACAGCTCAGGTTCTTTGCCAGTTGAAAAGGACTTTGGAGAGATCGATTTAAGACTGGACCCTCTAAATCTCACTCATGGAAAGGGTGGCTCATGTGGCCTCACAGGCATTCATTTAATTGAAGAGGACTGTCTTGGTTAGGAAACCAGTTGCACTGAGCCTTTGACATTGGAGAACGATATTAAGAAGGACATGAGGGCAGGTAAGGGCAGTTGCCTCTCCAATGTTTTTCACTTAAAACAAGTACCTTGCTCATGATCTTGATATTGACAGAGTTCTTCAAAATCAGTAATGAAAGAGTCATAAGACAGCTCTCAATTCTGGGGGGTTTCTCAGGGCTGTAAATGATGTTACAGTAACTTAAGAATCAATAAGACTTTGGTCTTTAAGCCTAGAAAATGTTCAATGTTGCTATCACATTGATTTTTAATACTTTGTCACCTTATTAAATTATGCTTTTTATTTTAGGCATATATTTTAGGTTCATTCTGTTTGAAGGCATCAGTCCTGTTGGTCTTCAGTATTCAGAATCTTAAGTCTTTAGGACCCTAGGAGAGAGGCTGTAGGTCATGAAAGGGTAGTGCCGATTCTTTTATTTTTACAAGCTCTCAAATGGTAGGGCTGCAGCCTGAAAAGGACCTTTCTCCCTGTGAGAAACACCACTTGGGCCACTGCAAAATGGCTGCTATCCAGGAATCTATAACCCTAACAGCTGAGCCAGCCTCAGGGTGCAGACAGCACACAAGATGCAGCTGGTTGGGTTGCCCATTCCACCTTAGAGTTCTGTTGTCCCAAACCCTAGAACCACATCCTGAGTATCAGCTGAGGTCCTGCATATCAGAGCAACACTGAGGCCATCTTGATGCTGATGCATCCTGACCCTGGCCCCTATGATGATTTCTGTTTTGCAGGTGAGAGAATGTTCACTCATGGGCAAAGGCAAGGTTTGTGCCCAGATTTTGTTACCACTGGTCTAGCATTCTTCCCATTTTGCTGAAACCTGTTGTAGGGCAAGTGTGTTTCTTCTGAAGCAAGATAGTGGTGAAAACACCACCAGTCACCACCACGATCTCCACCATCATCCAGAGCAAACTTCTGGTGTAGCGTCCTTGGGGTCAGAATTGGAAATTAGCCAAGAAATCCAGTTGAGTTGTTAGTCCATCTGTTTTGCTAGTAACTGAGATACTTCAGTGTTCTTTTTTTTTTTTTTTTAAAGATTTTATTTATTCATTTGACACAGAGAGAGAGATTACAAGTAGGCAGAGAGGCAGGCAGAGAGAGAGGAGAGAGGAGGAAGCAGGCTCCCTGCTGAGCAGAGAGCCCGATGTGGGCCTCGATCCCAGGACCCTGGGATCATGACCTGAGCCGAAGGCAGCGGCTTTAACCCACTGAGCCACCCAGGCACCCCTTCAGTGTTCTAATAATGATTCTCTCAGCATGGGAAGATCTCATTCTTTTATTAATCTTAAGGACGTTTCTAGCCCCTAGATAACTGATTAGTCAGGAAATAATATTTTTCTACTTAATATTTATCACTTCTGGTTCAATTATAGTTTCTTTGTAAGCCACTGGCCTCCTTCTCCAAAACAATTCACAGACTATTTCAGTCTGTCATAATGTTCTTATCCTCTCAACCAGGGCTTGGCACCTTTTAAATAAAGGGCCAGATAGTAAATATTTCCAAAGTTGTGAGCCATATGGTGTTTTCTAACTACTCCTGTCTGCCACTGTGGCACCAGAAGAGCTGAAAACAGAATATCTAAATGAACGGGTGTGACTGTGTTCTAACAAAACTACTTATAAAACAGGTGAAAGGGTCTGGATTTAACTCCAACAGTAGTTTGCTGACCCCATACTCTACCCTGAAGTTGTTTGTCAATTTCTTGGGTTATCTCTTAATATCATTTTTAAATTGGTCCCTCATATTGGTATGCAAATTTTCATTTGTGGCTAAATAATTTATTATATACAAAAACTTTTCCCAATAAGTACTATTTCTGTTTTCATTGGCTTAAGTTCCTCTGTCCTGTCATCCCCAAACCTGCCCTCCATTATCAATATGTGGGATTTGAAATGTACTGTGAGTTAACCAGAGGAGTAGCTGGGAAGAGGCAAAGCAATTCTTTCCAACAAACCACTTAGCTTTGGGAGGAGAATTTGTTGGATATCAAGATGCTTGCATTTGAACTGAAAAGACAAGTTCTCCCCTACAGGACAGTTGTTGTGGTACAAATGGATAGGAAGTTTGTACTTTTCTGAAACACATATGTCTGGTGATTGAAGCTGTACTTTAGTGAGTGATTATATTGTTTTTGTGTCCTTACATGTCTTAGATTGCTGGAAAGGTAACGTGGGGCAGGCTTGTCTTTAAAATAGATACCACATGGCAGGTATGTTGGAAAGAACATGAAATGCTATATAGTCCTTCACAGACAAGTGAAATTCTAAATCTATGTCTATCCGTGAATGAGGAAAACCATTTCTGGTGTGAAAGGAGGTCAGAAACCAATTACTCTCCCTTTTTCTTTAAGTAAGAACATCACATGATATAATGAGAAATTGGGAGATCACTAAGAATACAGTGACTTCTGTATTTTTCAGGTCATTCATATTCATATTCTCTTCCATGATCTTTGTCAAATCTGTGGTTTTTAACGATGATCTGTGTAATGCTTGAAAAGGACAAAAAGGAAAGGCCTTCCACTGGCCATTCATGCGTCTCTCTTCATGGGGATCTGCAAGGTACTTTGGCGGGAACAAAAGAGAGCAAAGGCTAGCTTGCTTCTCCATCGTGTTTCCTGTGGATCAGGAGGAGACCCATGGGAGGGCAAGAAGAATCCTCACTCATCTTTTTGTCTTTGTCACAGGGACTGATTGACATCAGAAGAGCCAAGAGGTAGAAAAGAGCTTAAAAAGAGCCAGATGCTTTCGCAATGCTTTCATGGCAACTGATGACCATCTGGAAATTAGGAAACTTCTCTATAGCACTTAGTGTTTTCAGAGTGCCTTGCAATCAGGCTGTTAGTCACCCTTCCCAGGCGCCACATGAAGCTAATTGATAGGGCTCTCCATTTTAGCCTCTTCACTGAGAACTAGTGACTTGCTGAGGGTCAGGCCATGAGTAGCTTATGGAGCTCATTAGTCTCCGAGTCATTTCCCTCCGGAGCTAGCAAAAGACTTTTTTTTTCTTTTTCTTTCTTTTTTTCTTTTTAAGACCACTCTGGCTAGCTTAGGAAAACTTATTACTGGTTAACCAGATTGTTTCCCAGGATGAGACTATTGTAAAAATTCTAACTTTTAAAAAATTCCTTTTTAAAACTTGCCTTTCCCAAAGTTTTGTGATGTTGCTTTTCAGAACTTGCCAGGAAATTTTAGTGTGCACTTTAAGTTTCAGCCAGGCCCTTTACTTGGGTAAGGTTCTCAGAATTTTGGCCCTAGAGACCTCAGGAGAAACAAAAAATTTTAAGCAGGCAGTCTTGGTTTGTGGCATTAGCCATGGTCAGAGATTGTGCAGAGGAATGAGGAGAAACTGCTTTCTATATCAGCTATTTATGCTGTCTTTTATCCCCAGACTCTCATAGAGGCTAGACAAAAGCAGTCACCTTGCTATTTAGAATGAGAAATGTTGACATTTATTGTTAGATTAGTGCAGGGATATGCATTCAAAGATAGGTGATTAGTGGGCTTCCTCTGCTTTTCTTAGTATAACCAAAACAACCCTTAACTAAAATGGAATGGGATTTCTGTAGATCATGGAAAGCTGATGGCTTATATTGGCCATTCTTTCAATAGTTTACCCCTCAAATATTTTGTGAGCATGTCTTGCATACAGATAATTCTTTAGACAATGGGGATATAGCCCTGAATTCATACAGCTTACATTTTAGTGGACTATTCTTTTTTAAATGCTAAATATATAATATGTGGAAGTAATAATCACTTTGAAGAAAACGAAAGCAGGGTACAGAACTAGTAAGTGACTGGAGTGAGAGGGTATTTTGCATGAAGTTAGAAGAAGCCTCTCTGAGGAAGTGACATCTGGAGATCAGAAGGAGTAAGAGCATCACCGGAAGTGAGAACAGCAAGGGCAAAGGCTTTCAGTGGAAGTGAACTAGGCATGTGTGAGGAAACAGGCACAAGAAAGCTAGTGTGGCTGGAACAGAGTGTGTGAGACAGAGAATAACAGGAGGTGAGGTGGCGAGGTCAGAGACAGGCAGGTAACAGACCCTGTGGGCTTTGTTGACCCAAGTCAAGTGTGTTTGGGTTTGGGTCTCAGTTCATGGAGAGCCACTGGTGGAACTGAGCATGGGTGTGATACATCCAGTTACGTTATCAGAAGGTCTCTGGGAATGCTGGGTAGAGACCAGACTAAAGAAGTTAGAGATTGCTGGGGGAGGATGTAGGGCCATGCATTAGGGAGCTAGATCAGTAGCCCAAGAGGGTAGTGGTAGCTTGAACTAGGTGGTAGCATGGAGATGGTGAGGAAGTGTTGAATTCAGAGGACATATTGAAGTAGAGAGGCTCCCTGATAAAGTGGATCTGGAATATAAGGGAAAGAGACTGCCTGAGGCTTCATAGTTTGAGTACTGACAACCCAGGAGGAACTATTTACATAGGCTGTCCAGTGTGGCAGCCCTGGGAAGAATCAAGTAGGACTCCTTGGGCTTTGATCTAAGTAATTTTGTATGATTGGTGGTGCTGTTTATGCAGATGGCAAACACTGCGGGGGACAGGTTAGGCAGTACCGGGGAGTCCAGTTCTGTGTTGGACATGGTATAGATGCCCTAAGAAGAGATGTCACCTGCAGAGTTGGATATAGAGATGAAAGTCGGGGAGAGGTCAGGGCCGGAGATACAAATCTGCAAGAATACATGGCTATTGGACTGAATTAGAACTTCTTGTTGGATGAATGTTGAGGGAAAAAGAGGTTTGTCTAAAATTTAAAGGTAAGGAAGGAGAAAGTGCTATCCAAACTGGAAGGAGAGGCTCATTCAACTTCTTTCATCTCCCAGAATTACAGGTGATTTGTGTACTAATTGTGCAGAGGGGTTATACCCTTTAAAACTCTCTGATGGATCCTCGACTCACCTTTCTGAATATTACTGACTCTAATGAGCGTTTATAGTTTGAATCCAAAACTCTCTTCATCATAAGTTATTTATGTTATGAGGTAGGACACACATAAACCCATTTGTCCCTTCCTTCCTTCCTGGGAGGAGCTGTTTGTAAAAAGAGAGCTCATGCTTTCAAGATGCTTCTTTTTGTGCCCCGATGGTGTTCTCACTAAGGGGAGTGATTTCTTCGCTCCTGGCCAGAGATTTTATTTCCATCTCAAACGCGGAGGCTATACTGCATTCATTTCTGCCGCTCCTGTTTCTGTGAGCCTTCACACGTAAAGTCACTGTGAATCCTCCAAGATGGAGCCTCCGACAAATGGCACGGGTGGAACTGCAGTCTGTGCTATTTGGGGGTAGAAGTACTCATTCTAGAGAGGCAGGCGCCCTAGGATGAAGCCGACGCTACCTCTCTATCTACCTCTCTCTTATCTTGACCTTCCCATTTTGTGTGGGAGCCTTGTAGAAAAGGAAGACTCTTCCTTTTTGCTGAAGCCAGGGCAGCCAAGGCCACCTCACAGAGTAATAGTTCTTAGTTAACTCAACAAGTATTTCTCTCTCTTTTTTTTTAATTCTTTGATTTGGCTTTTTTTTTTTATTAACATATAAGGTATTTGCCTCAGGGGTACAGGTCTGTGAATCATCAGGCTTACACATTTCATAGCACTCACCATAGCACATACCCTCCTCAGTGTCCATCACCCAGCCACCCTATCCCTACCCTCCCACCCCCCAGTAACCCTCAGTTTGTTTCCTGAGATTAAGAGTCTCTTACAGTTTGTCTCCTTCCCGATACCATCTTGTTTCATTTTTTTCCCCTCCCTATTCCCCATGCCTCCCGGCCCTGCCTCTCAAATTCTTCATATCAGAGAGGTCATATGATAGTTGTCTTTCTCTGATTGACTTATTTTGCTTAGCATAATACCCTCTAGTTCCATCCACGTCATCGCAAATGGCAAGATTTCAATTATTCTGATGGCCGAGTAGTATTTTATTATGTATGTATAACACATCTTCTTTATCCATTCATCTGTTAATGGACATCTAGGTCTTTCCATAGTTTGGCTGTTGTGGACATTGCTGCTGTAAACATTGGAGTGCACGTGCCCCTTCGGATCACTACATCTTTTGTATCTTTAGGGTAAATACCCAGTAGTGCGATTGCTGGTCATAGGGTAGCTCCATTTTCAACTTTTTGAGGAATCTCCATACTGTTTTCCAGAGTGGCTGCACCAGCTTGCATTCTCACCAACAGTGTAGGAGGGTTCCCCTTTCTCCGCATCCTCGCCCACATCTGTTGTTTCCTGACATGTTAATTTTAGCCACTCTGACTGGTGTGAGGTGGTATCTCACTGTGGTTTGATTTGTATTTACCTGATGCCGAGTGATGTTGAGCACTTTCTCATGTGTCTGTTGGCCATTTGGAAGTCTTCTTTGCAGAAATGTCTGTTCATGTCTTCTGCCCATTTCTTGATGGGATTATTTGTTCTTTGGCAAGATCAAAAGCTTTTACACAGCAAAGGAAACAGTCAACGGAACCAAAAGACAACTGACAGAATGGGAGAAGATATTCGCAAATGACATATCAGATAAAGGGCTAGTATCCCAAATCTATAAAGAACTTATCAAACTCAACAAGTATTTCTCTTAAATAGTCATTTAGTCCCTGGGGCTCTAGCTCTGAGCACATCTACCACCCGGCTCCAGGAGTGGTGAGGGATTTAACAGCAGCATCAGTCGGCTCTTTTCAGCAAGCCAAATGCGGTGTTAACTTGTGTTCCTTTTCTGCTTCAGGCGTCTACACTGCAATACAGCTGCAGGCCCTGACTCTGGGTCCTACTCCAGCTTCCTTGACCCCCATTCTTATAAGCCTAAAAGTCTTCAGATTTGTTTTCTCAACAAAAATGCCATCAATCTTCACTATTTAATTGATGTCAACCTGATTGGAAAATCATTTAAATGCATCATTTCTTCCCTAGAAATTTCATTGTTTCCCTCTGGGGATTGTATGGTTAGCGAAAGACAAGAATTAAGCACATAAACTCATTACCTAGAAGCAGAATGTAAGTAAATGTAATTGTTCACATTTCCTACCTATTGTTTAACAGCTAATTTTCTTTTTTTTTTTTTAAACCAGGCCTTCATTGTTATTCTTTGTCTGCTGTCACTCTGGCTACAGAGATACAGGGTGTTTGCTTTCTTAGCCCTTTCAAGATATGGGTTCTTTTTTTCTGGAGTTTGCCCTCTCTAATTTTTGTAAAAAGGCATCGTGTTAATCTTTGTAATTACTTTCATTTATTTTATTTTATTTTTCAAACTGTATTTCTATATCTGCAGGTTTCACCTGGAGTCATGGGTATCTCAGAATTACTTTGTTGTTCTCCCAAGAACACTGTATTATTTGATAGGATATTTTCCCATCATTTCCCATGGCATGAAGTTATAATCAGTTTAAAGATTTTGCAAACTCTTTTACCCGCCAGAAGACAACCATTGTAGAGGTATCTGTGAGAGAGATGTTTTGGGGCTTTATATTGTTAATTACCTCTTTCATCTTGATTTTCAAATCTGATGAAGGAGTTAGATACATGACTTGCACTGGTATTTTCTGCCTGGTTAACGGCATGACCATGTAGTCAGTGCCCAGCCAGAAAGCGGAGAGCCATCCTGGATTCAGATTACAGTGAAGGCTCACAGGGTCCCGCCCTGTAGTCCATCGGTATTATCCTTTTCATTCCTTCCACTTGTTGTCTGGTGAGCAGAGAGTGATCATTTTTCATTTGGATTTCTCTGTCCATCTCCTAATTGGACTTTATCCCAGCTAGTCTTGTCCCATCTAGATCATTCTCCACATTATTACTAGAAGGGTCTTCAAAACACAAATCAGGTCTTGTCACAGCTCATGCCTTAGCACAGAATAAATTTTATTTATTTTTTATTTTTTTATTTTATTTTTTTTTAAAGATTTTATTTATTCATTTGACACAGAGAGAGAGATTACAAGTAGGCAGAGAGGCAGGCAGAGAGAGAAGAGAGAGGAGGAAGCAGGCTCCCTGCTGAGCAAAGAGCCCGATGTGGGCCTCGATCCCAGAACCCTGGGGTCATGACCTGAGCCGAAGGCAGCGGCTTTAACCCACTGAGCCACCCAGGCACCCCAGAATAAATTTTAAATCCTTCACATGGTATAGGTTCTCCAGGATCGGACTCCTGCCTTTCATGTCAGCCTCAGTGCTTGCTACACGGCACCTCACATCCTCCTGAATGACTTCTATTTCCCTGAACCAGGTAAATGACTAAAGTTTTAGGTTCTTGGAATTAAAGCTCTTTGCCATCTCTTCTGTGACTCTATAGACCTCAATCTTAGCTTACTTGGCATAAGAAATGAAGAATGAGTGAATAAATATTATCTTTGGGTTTCCCTGGCTGGGAACGCTGATACTTACAGATTGACCTGCACTTAATGAAGTTGCGAATAGTATCTCTTTTGATGATACTTTATTTTACCACTTAATGTTTAGCGTTAGGTAGTGATTTTGATGAGAACCAGCATATACTTTGGATGCCTTGGTCCTAAGTCTTTTTCTACTTTTGGCCTACTAAGCATCCCCAGTGATCTTTTCAGTTGCTATTTTATCATAGTTGAGCTTTACTGTAGTTTTAAAAATAGAAGTGATTTGAGATTTTCAGGATGAATTTATTTTGCTCCAGTATGAGTGAGTGGGTAATGGAAAGGGGGAAAAAGGGGAATTTAGTTGGAGTTTAGCATGCCAAAATCTGGACCATCACTGAAACGGAGTTTCACTTCCTGATTGGGGTCACACTAGCACTCTAGAGGTATGCTCTAGTTACTTGACAAGTAGTTGAGTGGCTTCTAATAAGCCAAATGTATAGACACACAAGGAAAGCATTGACACAACTCTTCTTGAGATGATCAAGGAAAAGCTACAATCTCACACCTAGATTTTGACTGTTCAATAATATACTAAGTTTATTGAGCAACTACTATGTACAGATAGGGTACTAATGATCACAATTACAAAGATAATAAAAGGTACAGTGACCTCAGGGAGCTCAAAGATACATGAAATCTTACTGTAAAATGTGATAGGGCTTAAAATTGACCTGTGAACCAGATTCTTATCAGTTCACCTTAAGGTGAGTGGTCAGAGTAATTATACGCATCTATTAAACAAACAAAATAAAGTTCACATGATCATTACTTATGCATCAGCAAAACCAGGATTGAAGCAAGTTTTTAAGATACCTATTACAGGATCAGAGAGGGAGAGAGAATATGAATGAGTGAATGGGAACCAGAATCAAGAGAGTGACATTCTGGATCACACTGGTATGATATCAAGAAAAGCATGAGATCCAAAAAAGTATCACTGAACCCAAACTCAGATGGAAGAAAGAATAGGAAATAGACTTCTTTTGACAACTGTATTTCTCTGGAGCCCTATCGCATTTCATTTATAGCATGACTCCTATAGTATTCCAAAGTAGATTGGCAGTAATTCTCAACAAACTCTTTAGGAGACTTCGTAAAATTTCAAGTTTCAAAATCCTTGGGTAATGAACCTAGATGCAGACTTGATGTAACTCTTGGGGCCACAGTTATGTGCCTCGAACGGAGAAAGTCAAATGAGCACAGAGCTGACGTTCAGCTGGTATATACTGGTTCATTTGTATCAGTTATTAATATTAACACACCTTTATTCCAATCCCCCTCCCCCAAACCCTGGACTATTCCAGACGACTGGATCCACCCCAGGATCTCTTTGCAGCCCAGGAACTAAGCAGTGGGTACACAGAACAGAGATTTCTAGGACCCCAATACCAAAATTACGGAGCATAAATTATTAAGAACAGCACCAGGCCAACAGTTAGTGTCTTAATAGATATTAACCAATAGTAGTTTGAATAATCTTTTAAATGACAGCATTTAGGAGAGTCCTAACAGGTAGCAGGAGCTCAGTGGCTGAGTACTCTAAGGACTCAGGCATGCCCTCAGGAAGTCTTCTACCTGCTGAGGAGGCAAACCCATAAACAGAGTACAACTCTTAGCCACAAGTGAAGGAGAGTGGTCGCCAGTCAGGTAGGGATTCTCTTGGATTTCCCTCTGCATGTCACACGATGCTCTCATCTGCCCTGGGATGTTGTTTCCTGGGTCAGGGCCCTCATTTCTATTTGCTGGCAATTGTTTCCTTTCCTAGTGTGACTGCGTAAAATTGAGTGCAGAATCTCTACCTGCCATATTGCTAAGGAAGCTTTATTTCCTTTGATCATTTCCAGAAAAGCACCTACTGCCAATTTTATTCTCTGTGGGATTGGTGTCTCGATTCCTAAGGTGCTTGCAACGTGCTCTCGGTCTCCTCTCCGAGAGCTCTTTGTTCTGTGGACTACTGCCCTGTGCTGCCCGTTTGTGTTGTGTTTCTGCCAGCGATGTTAACAGGATGTTTGCGGTGTTTTTAATTTTTTCCCTTCTGTTAGAAAGAGTAATTTCCTATTTGGGGTGGGAAGGTAGTTGTCTTTATACTTAGACCACTTGAGGGCTGAAGCTGAGAGAGTTTCCTTTAAAATCATCCCGAGCTCCAAATCATGGGGGTGACTTGTCCTCATCTGCAGAAGCTACAATGCTGTCACCAGAAATTTGGCTTTGCTGTTTTCCAATACAGTTCTCCTTCTCTAAGTCGGAGTTTCTCAAGTTGAGCGCTGTGGACCTTTGGGGCTGAAAAATTCTTTTTTGTGGGGGCCGATCTGGGCATTGTCAGGCATTCAGCATCCTTGGCCTCAACCCATAAATGTCTCCACAGAAATTGTCCAATTTTAACAACCAAAAAATGTCTGCATCTCTGTCAGATGTTCCCGTTGGAGGGCCAACTCACACCAGGTTGAGAACTACTCTGAATAATAAACACCTGAAAGTATGTTGACAAATAAATTATAAAATGTGTTGATAAGCAAAACAAACACATTCATAAGGACAACAAATAGCTGCAGAGTATTTAATGTGAGCCGGGCTCTGTTTTAAGAGCTCTTTTCATGTAAGTAACCTCATCGAGTGAGGTACAATTGTACCATAAGTACCCACACTTTATGGATGGGGAAACTGAGGCTCAGGGAGGTCACACACCCACCAGCTGTCTGATCAAGAATCTGATCCCTAGTGTGACCCCTAGAGTCAATGATTTGAACTTACTGTGCTGTTTTTTTACACAAAAAGGTGTTGGATTAGATATATACCTGGCATAGCATGGGATGTTACCTTGGTAGGTGCTTAGTAAATATTCAAGTGAATAAATGAATAGCTATAAATCCAGGAAACTGCTTACTATTTTAAACCAGTATTAAATAGATTCCTTGCTTTAGTTCATTTTAATTTTAAAAATGCACTTTTCTTTGAATACAGTTGATTAAATATCATGTATTAGAGCACAGGGTCTCAGCATTTCTAAGCTCATTCACAGGAACCTTTTGGAAAATGTTTGTCAGGGTAACCTCTAAAGCTTCTGTTTGTGTACTAGTGCAATTTTGTAGTATGTCAGAATGAAGATGGGTCAAACTGAACAAAATATTTTCCTGATGAAATTACATAAAGCATCAGTCTTTGTCCCATAAAAAGGAAAGGAAATTCATCCTCCTTCCTAAATTAAGTATGCATTCTGATGCACCATATGATAGTTTGACCTAGCTTCAGATCTGATTAAAAATTGAACGTCTTTAACTAACCACTTTAAAGGAAACCACTTTAGCCGATCAATCTTCAGCTTTCCATAGGTGGCTTCCCATAATAGATAAGAGAGCCAGTCTCCAAAGTTTGTTACAAATGTATTACATCTGATTTATATCTAAGTGGGAAGCCTGTATTTTATATGATAAAATATAAAAACACATTTTTTTCTGTTAAAGACTTTTTAATATGTACTTTTGGAAGGCCAAAGAATAGAAACTTCCAGAATGCTAAAATAATAAAATATTACCATAAAATAGCAAGAAGACAACTTAATCACAATAGCTTCCTCTTGTTGGTTCTTTTTTTTTTTTTTAAAGATTTTATTCATTTATCTTGTTGGTTCTCTTAAAACCCCTATTCTGAATTATAATATTACTCAATGAGACCATAAGTAATATATTTTCTTACTGTTTAGATGATCTTTTAAAAATTGAGTGGCTTCTCTTTTTCCCTTAATTCTGAAGAGAAGTCTGTATTGTAAGGACAATACTAAAAATATCTCAAGTATCAATTTTCTTGGAAAAACATCTTCCAGATATCATGTGATAAAAGGCATAATAGTACCAATACACTTTATCTTCTTCAGTGATAGTAAGGGATATTTTGGTGTCTTGATCTAGGGTGTTCATTTACAGCATTAGATTTCATGATCTTTATAATGAGTACTTACAGCATAATAAGTAATCTGTAATTCACCTCTCACGCAGTTTTGACACAGAGCATTACTTTGCTGTTAGCATTTAGACTGGGTCCTCCTGATACCTAAATTAATTTATGGGTTACTCTATGTACATGGATATAAAGTGACTGATGAGTACACAGACTTCTAGGGGAAGAGTAGGGTCATTCAGGCATCCTTTATAAATTCGGAATTTTGGAAAACCGCAGAATACAAAACTAAGCAAAAATAGAACTCCTCAGAAAATAGAAAGTGACTTTTTTAAGGTTTGGGGTTGTTCTCCTGGTTGATGGGCAGAATCTGGGTTCCCCTGCTGCAAGCTCTGAAGTTGCCAAAAATAATTCTACCTACAGAGTTAGTGAGGCTTATTATGTTTTATAAGGTACCCTTCAGGAAATAGCATGATTGACAATTGTAAAGCTAGTAGAGAGCTAAGCTTTCATTAGTACATAAATACCATTTAATATACTCAAATGTCAAAATGATGGTCAGTCCACAATACATTTTTCCATGACCTGGAGTTTTGTTTTTTTAAAGTTGCCAACATGAGTAGAAACTCAGTAATCCTTATTCGAAGAATATCTTTCCCTTTAAAATGGCTATACCATCAAGTAGTTTATTCTTCCACAAAAATCTGGCCCATATATACTGCCCCCTCTTATGAGATTAATAATACTATGCAATCTCTATATGTTTTAAGAGAACCATTTACAAGATGCTGAAAGGCACAGCTATTATTTCATGTTGTATCTACTTTACAAAAGTAGGGAAATATTGTAGCTAAAATGCTGCTCCTTCCAGCAGGCTTCTAAATCCTTATAGATGTTACCTTAGATTTCACGGTTATGGTAATGAGCTTGTTACAGTGGAGGGGCATTGAGTTTCAATCTCACTACACATTCAGGAAGAGCGAAAGTAGGAATCCCTATATGTCTGACTCAGTCATTGAATCCTAAAATGTAAAATATGAGAGATGTTTAAGATGTTTAAGTAATGAAGGGAACACAAATCTGGAAGATAGGATTCATTTGTCTAAATAAATAAATAAATAAAAATCTGTGGTACTTTTTAACCCACTGAGCCACCCAGGCGCCCTCTGTGGTACTTTTTAATGATCTTCTCAGAAATAGAAGTATGGGTGAGAGGTGGATTTTAAGCCATAAATCATATTATAAATTATTTGGATAGAATTCTTTTGATGGGAAGAAATTAGACACTGACAACATGAGATGATCACTTAAAGAGCCATGTTCAGGGCGCCTGGGTGGCTCAGTGGGTTAAAGCCTCTGCCTTCGGCTCAGGTCATGATCTCAGGGTCCTGGGATAGAGGCCCGCATCGGGCTCTCTGCTCGGCAGAGAGCCTGCTTCCTCCTCTCTCTCTCTCTCTCTCTCTGCCTGCCTCTCTGCTTACTTGTGATCTCTCTCTGTCTGTGTCAAATAAATAAATAAAATTAAAAAAAAAAAGCCATGTTCAAATCCATGTTGCTAACAATGAAATGATCATCATCGTCCAAATATATAATTTTCTCTGTTATATGTGAGGAATATGTGTGGCTGACTTATTTAATAGGCAATCGGTTCTCCTGATTCCATAGATTCAGAAGAGAGATTTGCGAGTACCAGCTGTGGTAATCATTACTCTTTTTTCATTGTTCAGCCTCCAAACATTGGAGAAGAGTGAAAATTAGGCCAGTGCTATTCACAACACAGCACCACTTCTAGGAAAAGATATCAGTGGGAACTAAAGAATTATGTTGTCATTTTTCACCCTCCTAAAATTAAACATTCAGACACTGGAATTTGGGGACTATTTGGTAAATTTTCTATGTTAAAAGCTTATTAAGACATATACTCTTAGAGTTGTCAGGGAGAGGAAATTGTTCAAGTGAATTCATTTTGCTTCCGATAATTTTAATACAATTATGCTGTTTAGTCATAGAAAAAACAAAATTAGGGCAAAATTTTTATTTTACTTATCTGCTATCTCTAGTTCTAACCAGTGTAGAAATTGGGAGATTAACTGATTATTTTGATAATGATGTATACATCCCATGTAAGTTATTTTAATGCAGCGATGACCTCTTAGCTCATTACACACTCTTCAATGTGCACAAATCTTGCTGAGAATTTGATACAGTGTCAGTTTTTCTAAGTATTAGTGAATATATCCACTCACCTTGTGTTTCTTAATGAAAGAGCATAGTGCTCCCAATTGCATTTCAAATAATTTCTGTTAAGTTTTGAAATTACACAATTTTAAACACTAAGAAGACTTAATGGTTAATTCTGTTTCTCACAAGTAAAATCAACAAAACAAAGTTGTCTGAGCAGCTTCAGTTTTTCTGTAATTTTGGCATTATCATCTACCTCTTTTCAATAGCTTGGAATTAGTCAAAAGCATTTTAAAAAAATCAATATTAGCTCTAATAGACAGGACTTTGTTTTTATTTTTTTTCCCTAATTTGAGGTGCATGTTACAGCTTGCCATTGTGGTCATTGTGGTTCATTTCATTAAGCTTCTTGTTCTATCTGCTTTCTTGAGACTTGGGAAAGAGTATTTTTCTGAGTGATTGTACTATATTGTTCCAAATATAAGGCCACCCAGAATAGAAGGCAACCTCCAACTAGAAACAGCTCAAATATGGAGAAAGGCTGGGGGCCCAGAGCCCGGCGGGTCTTGCAGTGGTGGCAAGGGTGCCGAGGAATAGGACGATGCCTGCCCACTCTCCCGGTGAGTGAAGATGGGTCAGCTGCTGCATTTGCTTGTGCATACAGATGGCTTCTGTTGCTAGAGGAAAAGTTACACTTGGGGGGAGAGAGCAAATCTGTACACATGAAAGTTGCTGTGTGTTTCTGAATCTGGGGAGGGAAGCTGGGAGCAGAATCTTTCATCTCCTAAACGGTGAGCATCAGTGTTGTTGTTTTGCTTTTGTTTTTTGTTTTTTGTTTCTTTTCCTGAACTTGTGGTTGAAAGTTGAGTAACCCCAAGCACTGGAGAAGAACAAAGGTACCGTGCACCTTTCAAGAAAAGGAGTTTAAAAGGTCCTTGGCCATGTAAATGAATTGTCTGTAGACCAGCCCAGAAAATTATTCTTTGACCTTTAAAAGTGCTCGCTGACCCAAGAGGTGGTGCATGCACTAGGTTATCACGTGTCGTTTGAAAACAACCAACCCGGGAGCTGAGAGTCACATTTCCAGTTTTATTAAGATTTTCTTCTTTTTAAATTCCCTGTCTCCTGAGCCAGCCAAGTCATAATTTAAACAAACAGGCTTAATTTTATTGCAATGAATTCCAAGGGACTGTTTGAAATCAGTTGTTTCACTAGCATTTCACTCAGCATATTTTAAAAACAGTTATGTGAAAATGTATTAGTCAACTGAGAGTAGATATTGATTAAACCTAGATAATTCTCCAAATATCAGTCACAAAGATTGGTAGCCTTTTATTTAGAGTAATTAAATGAGATGTGATAGAATGAAGTGCTTGATTGTGTTATAATCTAGAAAATGACGGAGCACCTGTTGGTATACAGCTTTACCAGGCATTTGCTTACCTTTGCGACTTTACCAAAAACCGTATAAAATATGAACCTTGATCTTTCCAGTGATAACTAGTCCTTGGCATACCAGGCAGACTGGAAGGAGAACTTTAATCCTTGAATGAGTTTTCCCCACTGTGCAGTTCCAACTTCAGCCGTTTGTTATTTCAAAAAAAAAAAAAAATAGTGTGTAAGGGAACAAAGGGAACAGCAAACTTGCCTTAAGTTTTAACAGTGCCAACTTATCCAGAGGATTTGGTTTAGGGAAACCATTTATCATTGACTTTAGATATTCTTTTAAATCTAAATGCCCTGAAAGATCAAAGGCCCCAAGCCCAAGCAAAAGCATGCTAGAATTGATATGCCTACCATTTTGCCAGTTCTGGGAAGGGAGCATTTGAAACAGAAAGGCAGGGCAGCGGAAGGTTGGAAAGGAAGAGCTGGAAGGAGGGACAGCCGAAAATTAGGGCCTGCCTGGTGAGATTACCAGCCAGAAGGCCACCTGCATTGCATTGGTGGGTCCTAAATGAGAAGTTTGAAGTGAACTCTGCATCACCTCAGAGGCCTTTTCAAAACCATTCATGCAGGTGGTAGCAGATGAGGAAAGAGAACAGTAGGGGTCTCAGAGCTATTCAGAGAAGAGCTTCCTTTAGAACTCCTTCATTTTGGAAACATTTCATCTCTATGGAAGAAAAGGATGTCCAAAATTTGGTGGTGACACTGGGGGGAATGGTGGGCCCTTTCACCACCTTTAAATTTCTAATAAGTTCCCTTCTATTATTTGTATAGGGCACTGTTATGTCTGATTTTATCTGAATTACAAATACAGAGAAACCTGGACATTTTCCCCCCAGAAGGTGTTGGGACTATCATAATTGGGTTTCCTGTGTCATCACCTGTTATTAACATAGTCATGAGAATCAATAGAGGACGGAGCTGGAGAGGTCCCCTAAATGTCCTGTTCCACATCTTCCTCTCCCTGATGGTTAGGAAGGATGGGGGCAGCTCCCAATTTGATTGCATATTTCTTCGAGCAAGGAAAAGAACATGGCTCCAGTTGGCTTGTGAGGTGGCAAGGCTAGCCTTCAAGGACATAGGAAGAAAGGACAGTGACAAGGGAAGGAGGAAGATACTCCAAATTGCAAAAAATGACCATTTTTGTAAAAATCAGTGGGAGTTGTCAGTTTCTCTACAAATAGTATGATCTTCATAAAACCCATACTTACAACTGTTGCTGCTCTCAGATCCTCTCTCCCATCCCTAAAATGCACAACACAGAAGCTCTGCTGTAGGTGCTGGAAAATAAATGTCCCTAAGCAGAGTTGTGGCTTCCCTTTATGAAGCCACTTTCAGTCTCCTTCTCAGGGTATTAGAGTCATAAGATCAAGGGAAATGGAGCAGTTATTAATCCGTTAGCTTGAAGAAAATCTATAGATTTGTTGGACAGAAATTAAAATCTCTCAGGCCCTTCGAGTGTCATGATCTCCATAAGAACAGGTTCAGAACATTACCATTTGACTGCTTTCTCTAGGAGGGGACATAACTGAAGTTTCACTTTTTCCAGGTCCTATATGGGTGACTAGGACTGTCATAGGCCAAGGTAATTATGCCCAGTGCTGGTTTTTCAGCAATGAAGTCAAAGAGTCACTTAAGTACAAATACATAATTTGTGGCCATAGTTATTTTTTAAAAAACCAAAACATTCTTCTTCCTTAAAGCGAATGCTGAGTTTGGGTAAAGTCTTTGGAAAATGCTCCGCTCTAGGTCTTTGCCTCCAAGAAGGGAAGAATGTGATGTATGTGTATTTCCTGAGACATATGGAATATAGCATTTGTCTTGCTGAGTGAGCATGTTTAACTCAGCTGCTGAGTAACTTGCAAATTCCCTACCCTTGAGTATCTTTAAGTTTTAAAAATCATTCTTGAAATGTTCTTAATGGGCATTCCTGAGGGGGCATTGTTCTCTTTGGCAAATCAGAAATGACATCTGGACATGCATAGCGATGCCTCTTGCTTAAGTGTTCTTGCTGGTCAAGCAGCAAGTGTGTTCCAATTAACAGGCTGAGAGCGTCTGAGGACAGGCTAGGAAGAAACTTAACCAAGCGGCTGATTCTCATTTGACAGTGAAATTGAATACTGAATGACATCTATGCAGTTATTAAACGACTTTTGTTTTAATAACAAAGTTGTTGATTTTCTACTAAGGGTTCTTTTAGGTTGTCATCAGGGGCTGATGGGAGTAACAGTCCACCCAACTCTCCAGCTAGCTTCAGTGGACATACCACACCTTCTCAGCAGCCTGAACCCGTGGTACATTCTCTTAAGGTAACCAACTGTGTCCAACCGTTTATCCAGAATTTCAGTTGTGTCGTGGCTTGTTCGCTCTAGTCTAGTAGTCCTCACAGTCTTGTTTTAACCGTAGATACTTTAATTTTTAAAGTGTAATTTTTTTTTTTGCAACTACGAGTTTGAGTACTTCCGGTTGAAATCTCTAGTTTTATCATTTTGTTTTGAGTAATGTGATTCATATCAATCTGCATCGAAGTTGAAGTCTGATGTGCATGTATATCCATGTGTGTAAACTCTCGTTCTGGGTATTTGATGTGCAGTGTCCTTAGCATGCATGACTTCAAAAGGGGGAGTCAAAGGTTGGCCAAAATAAGGAAGGATACCCAATTTTCTTTCTTCATGCAAGTGAAGTACATGGTGCGACAACTGAAAGAAAATCTTGAACTAAAAACCTCCTCTGTTCCCCCATTAACTAGAAATTAGGTCTTCAAACTCTAGTTAATGCTGTTCCATAGAGTGTTAGAAAACAGAAGGTCTTATTAAGAAAGCTAATTTTATTTTTGGCTTTTACTTCAGATCCTCCAAGGATCTGCCAAAAAGATACAGCCTGAAATGTAATATTTATTTTCTTTACCAGTAGTGAGCTTTCTAACAGATAAGTACCATACGTAAAAATTAATGATCACTATATTATCTAAGAGAAGAAACTGATTCAGACAATAAAAATCACCTTAAAAATTAGGATGGTTCCCTGAAATTCTATCAGTACCTCTAAGGTATGAATCACTGTCCTTCAAATGGTCTATAATTCCTAACCCATAGCCTTGATCAAACCTTTTTTTTCTTAAGATTTTATTTATTTGACATAGAAAGATCACAAGTAGGCAGAGAGATAGGCAGAGAGAGGGGAGGAAGCAGACTCCCTGCTAAGCAGGGAACCTGATTCAGAGTTTGATCCCAGGACCCTGAGATCATGACCTGAGCTGAAGGCAGAGGCTTTAACCCACTGAGCCACCCAGGTGTCCCTGCTCAAACCTTTCTGAGCCATAAAGTAGGTAGCATACTTCAGTCCTGCACTTGCCCTAGGAGTTTCACAGCTTTAATAAAATGGTTTTGGTTTTGGAATGATTTATCAACAGCCTTAAGATGCACTCTTTTGGAGGGTGCCACACTTTCTTTGGCATGCATAAAGAAGACAAGAAATTCAAAATATGTATGTAATTTGGTTTCAGGAGATTTAGCTTCCTTGTTATATTTTGGTATAACTTCCAAGAAAGGAGTTGCGCCTCCCAAGCATATACTGATTGCGGGTGAGGGAAGGTGGCAGAACCATGCTGCTGCCCAGTGCCCTGCACTCGGCACTTCCGTCTTGGCTGGAATAACTCACCAAGGGAGCAACCAAGAGGAATTCACGAGGGAAGGCCCAGCAGAATGAGGGGCGCTGCCCTGCAGCTGGAGGGTGCTGATTATCAGCTGACCACCATCTTGTCCTCGGTGGCAGGATTTGTAGTATGAGGAGCCTGCTAAACGCACCGTTACTTGAACATGAACCAGACGCTAGCTATCGGAAAAGCATCTTAGAAATAAAAAATGACTGTCTTCAGTCCTGTACTGTTAGCATCTGCACATACTCCAGCAACACACTGCTCTACTTTTTGAAGACTGCTTCTGCCTGTTGCCTTATTAAATGGCAAGTGTAGTTTGAGTCAGATCAGCATAGTAGATAGCACTGTAATCTTTCCCCAATTTTTCATTGCACCTGTGTTCCTCTGGCTTAAAAGGGAAGGGCAAGGAGGAGCTCTTCAATTTTCTCTGAATTTGTTCTCTAATTTTCATATAAGATTTTTACCTCAAGAGAGAGAGATGTTCTAATCATAACACTTTAAGTGTCCTCACTTGGCAGATGGGTAGTACTGAGCAACTGAAGCATCTTTATTGGATAAGGGGACACTCTTGAGTACAGAATATGTTCACTTCCACGAGTTATCTCTGTCATGAGACAGAAATATGTGCCTATGGGAAATACTGCCTCTGGGAAATGCATCTGAGGGATATCACCGCCAAAAAGAAGAAATGTAGCCACTCAGTGCATTTTGTTTTCAAAAGCCCACCGATCCTAGAACTGAGTTATAAAATTTCCCTGTTGTGAAAGAATTAGAACAATGGCTCAGTTTCTCATCTTCTGATAGATACCTTCCCCCCCAGGCTTCCCACCCAAAATATCTAGGCTTTAAACAGACAAACAAACAAACAAAACCTCTGTGGCTGTGGTTTGGGAGGAAAAGTGTTGTAAATCAGTGTGAGAAATTAGCCCCCTTGTAATAACACTACATTTATCTTGCTTTAAAATTCATGCTATTAATTGGAGCTTCACTTCATTTAGTAGAAATTAACTGATTTGAAGTATACTTCTCTGAGGTGCATTAGAAATTAAATTTGTAGGCAAATGAGCTTGTTCCAGGAGTTAAGTTTTCTATGAATATTCACTGAGCATAGTCAGGATTACCTCTGAGTGTATAAAGAAGGGGAACGAACTCTAATTGGAGTAGCAGGGTGAGGCTTTCCTTTCCCACCATATCCTCCCTTAAAGTAGTAGTACCTATAGAGTAGTAATGGCTAGACATTTTGAGTTAACAAAGGGATAGTTTGTGAATTAGATTATTGTAGGACTAAACTCCAGTAAATATCCATGTAGACTATGAACTTGATTGACATGAAGGTCCCACTTCATGCTTAAGTCATTTATTTCGGCTCAACTGTTCACTGGTGTCAATTCTCAGGCAATACCTTCAGGTACAACCACCCGCATCGACCATGACAACAGAGCCAAGGAGTTTACCCTTGTCCCAATTCAGTGGGGATTCTTGCAGGAGCTTTTAGGAAAAGCGTTATTTTGGGGGCTTTGTTTGTTTTCTTGGGTCTTTTGCTTTACTAGTGCTTTGGCTTATAAGAGGATATAAAGAAAAATAACGCTCAAAACCAAAGTTTTCTCCCCTTTTGACCTATAGAAAGTATGGCATGAAAACTTTATAGACATATTTGAAGAAATATTTTGAATCCATTTAGAGATAACGTAAAAGGAGTGGAATCATAGGCCTCTAAAATTGCCTAAAAGCATCTCATCCCAACACTTTCTTTGCTCTAATGAAAAATAAAGTGTTGCTCAAATATTTTCACTGAAAGGAGCCAGTTTTTCTCTTTGATATTATCAAAGAAACATTTTCATAGGCCTTTTCTAGACCCTGGGAACATGTCCAGGCAAGAACTGTGACGTCAGTAGCGTTCATGTCGAGTTCTTATGTACATATTCCTGGGTTCTGAACAGTTTCACCTGTCAGTATCATCTCTTATAGTCCTCTTTTCTATAGGCCATGTCTACATATCATTTGGATTATTTGGCAGATCATTAATTATATTGCTCACCTTTACAGTGAAGCAAGAATTTCTCCAAATGGTTGACATAGTCATATTATCTTAATGACCCAATTAACTGAATTCATTGTCTACAATAATTAGATACATTCAGTTGACTGTTAGTGATACAATTGCTTTTCATGGTCATTTGAAAATCAAGTAGAATTGATCCCTTTTAGGTTTCAGAACAATCAACTCCTTTAAAAGATTTTGCCATATATCAATCCACTCTGATATGCAGACACGGAGAAAACCAAAGGTTTTACAACATAGAGCTCCTTGATGGTTTAATTCATAACTAACAAGTTTTTTCCCATGTGAAATTTGCTTTTCTTTTTCAACAAATCCAGGTCTTGGATGTTCAGGAAACTATAGATCGTCAACAGGGTAAAGAGTATGAAAATGACCTTAGTGAGACAGAAAAAGCTATAGTCAGAGAAATGTGCAATGTAAGTTTAACGTGCTTTATTGTGTATTCTGTGTTGAAAGCCTCATCATAGCTTAGTTACCACTTTATGAATACCTACTTATCAAAATGCTGACCAAATGCCTTTATATTTTTATATGAAAACCAATTCCCCTTGTTTTTATCTTTAGTATATTGCAGTATTAACAGTCATAAAATATTGAGGTAAGCAATAATCAGCCAATTCTGGATTCCAGAATGATCTATGAACATTTTAAAAATAATTTGTCAAATATTGTGGTGCTAGTTTTGAGAAATGGGTTTCTGTTTCATACTTTTAAGCAGTACCTAAAAATCAGTGTTTAAAAGCCTGTGATAAAACAAAACACAGCCTTCTTCAAACTTATTAATAACCACATTTGGAAAAAAAAATTCATGTGATATGGGCACTTCATGTCATGCAAAGTAGTATCTTTACCTTTCAGTGCTGGATAAAAGCTCAGAAATGGTTGAGAGGAAATAAATATGAACATAAGAGAGACACAGAGAAATCAGCAGAACACAGTAAAAAAAATTGACATGCTATTTTGATACATAGCAATAATGGGATTTGGATTTTATTATTAATCCCTGGCTAAATTTTGAGTAAGGTGCATGGGTATATCATTTAATCAAGAATATAATTGGTGAAGTTCATAAAAAGCTAAAAAACAACCAGATTATATTAAGCACTGATTTTAACCGGCTCTATATTATACTTCTGTCCTCATATTCTTTGTCCATTAGGGTATCAGAATTGCTTAGAAATACCTTTAAGCTATTAGGACCGGATAGTCTCATGTATCCACTTCTTTGAGGTGTTCTGTGAATCCAGTACATGTTTTAAGTCCCCTGGGCATTTTATATGTGCTGGGGCCACAGTTTTAGTCTCCTGCTTCTTTGTATTGTAGCCGTTTTTCTTTTGGAACTCCAAGTTGTTTTTCTTTCCGGCATATGTTTTCATCTGTTTTCAAAAGGTCATGAGTTCTAGAAGTCATAATTTCCCCAGTGCACCGCTCTTCACACCTTCTGTAGCTTTTCAGCCTGTGCTCAGTTTTTTAATTTGAATATTTCCTTCAGATCAAGCCAAAAGTTAAGCCACATGCTTAAAAAAAAAAAAATGCCTGTTGCTTCTCATCTCTTGATTATGGTATGACAAAGTTCAGATGTTAGGAAGTCCAGAACCAGAAAGGAGCACAAGAGATCATTCCACGGGTGGTTCTCCAAAGGATATAACAGGATCCTTTGTGATTCAGGTGGTGAGTTTTCACCCCAGCCCCTGGGCAGGTTGGAGAGGGAGCTCTGGGTATGATTCCCCACAGTTGCAGTTCGTGTTTGAAGAAGCTAAAATCCCAAAATAAAGTCGGTCGCTCGAATTGTTCTCTAATGAACAGTAAGTCAGGACTATACCCAGATGTCCTCGGAGTACCAGCCATCACCACTCTCCCCGGTGGTGTAAATTTGGGCACTTCCATTTTCTTTCCCCAAGAATGAAAAGCAATGCATCTTTCATAAGGGACCCTCTCCATTTTTCATAATGCCTGAAGTTCTGTAAAAAAATACATGCCAGGGTTGTTTTCTTGCCTTTTAGTTTTAGATATCTAATGTCCAGAAGTCTTATAATTCATTTCTTAGTCACAGAAGAAATGTATTAATGGATCGGGTCTCGATTAGTTTGTTTTGATCTTTTTGTCGCCCTGTATTTCCAAAAATGCTTCAAAAGATCATATGCAATGGCAGTGGTGTTTTTCCCTGTAGAACATATTTTCAGGAAGCCAAAAGCTTGCCCTCCTTGTTTGCTTTTAGCAGTTCTTTAGGGCATCTTGTCTACTTTTGTCTTTGATTCCCAAAATTTGACGAAAAAATGCAAGCCAACATAAATCTGATGATTAGCACTCTTACATTTTTGTCACCATTGTAAATTATATGAACATCAAACACACGTAGTGCATACTGGAGAATAAAAACATTGTGAGAAATTTTAACAGATAAGTAATTTCTTAGAAATGAGCTAAGGTTGTCAAACCTTATAAAGGAACTATGTGCCTTTTCTAATAATGTTACAGAAATGGAAAGTTTTCTTATAATGTGAGATCAGGTCGAAGACTCAACTGAAACTCAGAATAGTTAAGTTTTGCCTCTGTGTCTGGTGTTCCTTCTGGAGATCAGTTGTCAACATCTCTACAAAGAAGTGACTATTAGCATCATGATGTTGATTAGTAAGAGGTGCTTTTATTCTCTTCCCAATGTGTGCCACAAAAATAGACTTAACGGTTTCTCACAGTGCAGTATATTTATCTTTTTGTAGTAATGGTATTTTCAAGGCCTGTTTGGCTCCTGTAAATTCCCCGAGAACAGTTGAAATATTTGGTTGACTCAGACACCCACCTAGTCTTGTTTTTAGTTAACTATTCTGTGTCCACCTTATTACCACTGGCTCATTTCAGAGTTCTGCCTTCTTGGACTCTTGTTTCACCACATAGTAATTTCGGGGTTAAGGCCCATGGCATCCTACAGTTGAATACTTGCACTTTGGAGTTGGAGGGCTTTGGCTTAGAAGCAGAGGATAGATACATTCAAAGCATTCGGGTCAGCTGTGTTTGTATGTACCATGGAAGGGCTAGAAAGGGCAAGTCCATAGCACCCCTTGGCTGGCTTCCTGATTCAGTGTTTGTTTGCACTTTTTCACTATTAAGAAATGAGACTTTCCCTAATTCCCTGGTAAGGAGGTTGAGCCCTCCATTGCTAGATCATTCCTATCCTACTATTTAAAGACCATCAGTACACTCCTCCTCAAATAGGTCATTTCTACTATACAGTTGTGTCTGCTAAAAGACAGATGAATGTTTTCATTTGCTTAGAAATGAAGGTAGACAGAACCCTGTATTTTTATGTATAACAATGACCAGTATTGGGTTTCCCTAAAGTATCTGCTCTATTTAAAATAAATGCAAAAACAAAAAAAGAGAAACAGTCTATCAATAATGAACCAACTGAACTGGTTTTGTGTTCATATTAGAGCTATAAATTTTTAGGGAATAAATCAATCTGAAAATAATCTTTCTAGTGAGTCACCCTGTTAATCAGGGGAAGGGGGTACATTTTCCAGTTAGCATATTGGTATATCATTAGTGAATTCAGGGGTTTTGTTTTCTTAATCTCACCTTTTGCTATCGTCTCTCTAAAATGACCCAGTTTTTGACATATTGTATCTGTTTGGTGAGTCTTGAATGTATTCTTATTATTTTTCCTGCATTTGGATGCTCTCTGCTTTGATAATCTGAGAGACTGTACTGTTTAGTAGCTAAGATTTATGACTGAGGGCCCCCACTCTGTAGGGAAAGCCAGGGAAATTTACTAGTGGCCTAAGGCTAGTAGTTCAGGGATTAAATAGCTCAAGAACACAAAAAACTTCCTTTTCCTTGGTAGAGTAAACATTTTGGTATCCCTGGTTCAAGATGTAGGATATAGAAACCGGGATGGTTTTGCTCATGTGTTCTTAATTATGGCTAAGCAGAATTGTATTAGGAGCTTTAAAAAAAGTAGATGATCATGCTTCCCCTCTACCAGTGCAGTCAATCTGAGGGTGGGACTTACTGTGTAAGCTGCTTCAAGTGCACAGTGTACAGCTGGAGTTGAGGACCACCCATGTACCTAGAGTAAGTTGGCACATCATTCCTGAATTTTGACCCTCATTGCTGACAAAGCACAGTAGTTCCCTCTACCAAGCAGCTCTTGTGATTTAGAAACTTCCATCACAATTCACTGTGTTTGAGCTCATTCATGGTCTTTCATTCATCCTCTTTGCCCCTTCATGGATCACCATTTAAAAACCACAACTCTTTGTGGAAAGGCAATTAAGACGCTTATTTTTACTTACTTATTTTACCTTTCTTAAGGTTGTGTGGAGGAAACTTGGAGATGCTGCAGGTTCCTGTCCTGGGATTAGGCAACATTTGTCTGGAAACCAGTATAAAGGACCGATGTGAAAGGCAGTCTTTCAAACAAGATGTCACCACTGCCAGAGAGAGATAAAAGAAGAAAAAAGTGGGTTTCCACAAATCTGGACTCATTGAATAACCTGGAGTCATTGTACATTGCACATATTTTCCCTCTAAAACCTTTAGTATTACTGACGCTGTATTTCATCTCTCATTTCCATGTCCACAACAGCTCATGTTAAGTCAATTTCAAACAGCTTTGAAAATCACCATTTGGGTACCAGTATTTTCATTAGAACTAGTATGTTTTTGACTCCTCAGATCGTCCCTGGGAAACCGGCATGATTGGAAGAATCCAGTTTGGTGGAGTTGACTCATTGCACAGAACAGTGGGACTTTTCTACCACACTGTGTTGAGGAAGAGGTGGCTTCCAGCTTTCCAAGTCTGAGAGTTGGGTACCTACTTCTTGTATTTTAGTCAACAAATTACAAATTCCTGATGCATAATGAATTTGGATGTAAGATAAGATTAGGTTTCTGGGATTTTTGTTTTGACTTTCGAGGTGCTAAAAATACTACATAAATTCTCTTTACCAGCTAGAAGCATAGCTAGACTTTGTAGAGTGCTTATCAGAGAGTACCATTTATTTCAAGGGATCAAGATAAACATAGCTTTTCTTTTAATCTTGTTATATTCATGAAGACACATCTTGGGGACATACCAACTTCCATATTCATTCAGTGTATCCATTGATGTTAATATTAATTCCAATTAAAGAACAAGCAAACATAATTTTTCTAAGTGTTTCCAGCTGTGAGATGTCAATTTCTACAATTTAGTTTCTAGATCTGCTGTTATATTTAATAAACTTTATGTAAACTTTAAAATATTGCACTGCATTTATGAAAAAAGCTTTCTTTGCCTACAGCAGCTAACGTTTTATGAAACTGACGCATGTCCTTCATTATTGAGGCTAAAAGCTCTTCAGATTGCTTGAGGTTTGAAAAAGAGGTGTGCTAGCTTTGCTTAGTTTCTTATTTTTGGTATATATATATGTACACATACACATAATATTAGACTGTGTGTTGGAAATGCTATGATAGGTATTGTTTTTTTTTCAAATGCAATGATAGTTTCTTGTATGAATGTGCAAGAGGCCTGTGACAGAATGCTAAGATTTTATTGTAGTTTATGATTATAAAAGTAGGAATGCAACAATTCCCAGTTCTTAGATTTCTTCTAATTTACTCAGATTGGATTCATAGCAGATATTCATTGTTGCTGTTGTTTTTAAATGGACTCATTACAGTGTATTAATTGTCATTGGTGAAGAAATGTGAAGGAATTTTGTTACTTTTTAAAATGTTACTGTGATGAAAAAACAGCCCTCTGTTTTCCGAAAATATTTATTTACTATAGAATTATCTAATTATTGTAATTGGGTTATCAGTTAAGCTTATCTTTCTTTTGAAATGTTATATTATTACTCTGTAAAAGAAAATTGCTTGCTATATTTACACCTTCTCTTGTAGAAAAGCTTTCATCCTTAAATTGTTGTATTCCTACGCTCTGAAGACATTTAAAACAAGTTTTTGTGCCTGCAGTAGACGCTGCAGAAGCCAATCCAAGGAACACTGGTCTTTTGACAAAATACTTGTGTAAATTTTGATACTGTATTAAAACTATTTTTTTAAAGTTCTGCATAAAATTGAGTATCAAGTATATGTGTTCACCTTAGCAATGGTAATAAATTATTTAATCTCAGTGTTTTTTTTCCTTCAAAATGCTTTTCCTACATTGAGTAGATTTCTAATACTCACCAAATATCACAATGTTCCTCGATGATGGTATTATGGATGAGTCATTATCTTAAATATAAAACAAAGGAATCTTTTAAAACATGCTCATCATGAGGGATTTAATATTCAGGTTACTCAGTTCACACCATTCTCTATTATAATGTAGTTAAAAATTTAGAATAAGAATATTTAAAAATCAGTGTTAAAATCTTTCACTTGTTTAATTCATAGATTAAAATTAAATTTATTTCAATTATTAAAACAGGAAAGATTTCTAAATAGGAAGATTCTAAAATAGGAAATATACGAAGGGGAAAATTTGCAGAGTGGAAAACTCGGCCTCTATAGTTAAGAAACATATATACACATACATGGAGCCTGGATGGCTCAGCGGGTTAAGCCTCTTCCTTCGACTCAGGTCTTGATCTCAGGGTCCTGGGATCTAGTCCCGAATCAGTCTGCTTCCTCCTCTCTCTCTGCCTACTTGTAAATCTGTCAAATAAATAAAATCTTTTAAAAAAAAAACCACATACATATATGAGCAAGACATAAATTGGCAAATGCACACATACCAGATAGAGAACACACCTGTTCCTGGGAAACCACTGAGAAGATGGGAATAAGCCTTCTTACACTGAGCATTAGCCCCAACTTTAACTGACATAATAGATAGCAAGAGTCAGGCCATGGACTATTACCTGATATGTTTATCAATAAAAATGTGTGACGGCATTCTTATGATCTCCTTTTCTCTGGAACAAAGGTTAATTTATACATCTTGGCAGAATATTTTTACCACCCTAGAAGCTGACAGACATAATCTAAGCTTCTCAATGAATGTCTTTTAGGTTTCTAGCACATGCTCAAGGCATAACAGAAAATTCAGATGTGATGTGACATCCAATAATACATCATTGGATGTGAGTGTGTCATAGATCACATTGGCTGGACCACCATAAAGTATGCTTTACTAAGTCCTGCACTGAATAAAGGCTCTTTGGCTTAGCAAAGCAGACTCTGGGCCAGCAAGTTCAGCATTCAACTCTGTAATTAGCTCTGTGAGTTCAAACAACTTAACCTTGCTGAGCCCCTGTGTCCTGACATGCTGAATGGCAAGAACATCTCATTGCCTTGTTTTAAGGTTCTTTAGAGTCTCTATAGTTCCAAAGCTCATGGTCTTGACAGTCCTCAAGGAACAATGACAAGTCTTCCAAGACAGGAGCCTAGACCCATGAGCTCCAGCAATATTATACCATTAGGCTAGGAGAGGGAACCACAACATGAAAGGTCTATTAACCACATAGATTCTAGCTGCAAGCTCACACTTTCAAACTCTACTTTCTGTAGATCATCCAGCCTATATATATCCTCAGGCCTTATCCTGGCCAATCACAGATGGTAATGGTGGAAATGGACAAAAAAGGGGATAATGGTCTGATTCTCATAGGAATGATATGTCTGTAAAAAAAACTAGTTGTGGAAATTTTGTTTTTAAGATTTATTTGACACAGAGAGAGATCACAAGTAAGCAGAGGGGGGGGTGCGGGGCTCGATCCCAGGACCCTGAGATCAAACACTGAGCCACCCAGGCGCCCCACCACAACTATTTAATTCTGTATTTTTCATATCACTGAAAACATTTGAGAATAAAGACTTTCACTTCAAAATGTTAGAATATCTGCAATAGCTCCCTCCTCTTGTCTTAAACACTAGAGATGGTGGAAGAGCTATTTAATTTATAATCTCACTAGAACATAACAAATAGTGTACTCTGTGAACCAACAATTAAGATAAATTCTTGGAAAATGGAAGACAAACAGTATCTGGTGGAAACAATGGATTCATTATTCAAAGTACATGATGGAAGGTAATGTTGACAACAGAATGGCTGCAAGGGTACTCCAAATTAGGCAGACTTTGAACCTGCATTGCATGGGCTTCTGGGGCAACTGACAGTAGCTAGGCATTTTGATTCCTGCATATAATCGCTCCCTCCTTGGATCAGACAGAGAACAAAGGATAATTTCTCCTAGGCCAGAGCAGAGAAGCAGAGAGTAAGGATACTTGAATCGGAGGCACAGGGCAAGGTCTTCCGTTTGTTATACACCCAGGGGAAAAAGGACCCTCTGTGGCCAGATCATTAGGTACTGACACAGCCTGCCTAGAAGTTTGTCCCACCATCCCCCTTACACTTAGGATCAGGTATCTCCCAAACACAGCATCCTGACCCACTTCTTCAAGCAAGATGTGTGGTAAACACGTCATGTTAATGAGGAAATATCCATACTAAGATTGGTATGCAACCAAATATCACCCAACATTGGAGGGAAGCCATGACTATGAATCAGAACACACAACTTAATGAATATATACCAAGGAAAATAATTAAAATTAAGAAGATTTCAGAAGTATGACCTGTATTCTCAAAAAAGATAAATACTGCATTCATTATAAAGAATTAATTTCATATCTTGAGAATAAAATGTTACCATAAAAAACTCAGTACATTAGCCATATAGTAGAAAGGACACTGCTGAGAGCAATTTAGCAGGCTTGAAGCCAAGAAATTTTGCCAGAATTTAGTGGAAGATTTTTAAAGTCTGAAAGTTTAGAGAAATGACTACTATTGTTCCCATAGTACTTTTCCTTACTTCCTCTACCATTTTCCTTCATTCTTCCATCCTTCTCTTCATAGTTGTTTCATTGCCTTATTTTAAAGTTTTAATGTTATAGGCTATCTCAAAACCATTTGGAACTAATGATAAAACATGTGTAGTATAGTCTCATTTCACTGAGATTTAAGAATGTCCCTTTAAAACACAAGATCCTCTCATTTTTACAATAGGGATTTTCATAGTTTTCATGCCCAAGTTACAATTCTATCTGGTCTCATTACCAAGAAGAATGTCCCGTTCCCATCCTAGGACCCTTAGTTTTCTAGATCCTGTTCTGAAGTGATAGCATACAATATACAATATCATAATGTCCATGGCAACAGATTCATATGTTAATCAGAGATGTGATTTATAGAAGCAGAAAGTGTCTGAAATTGGCCTTTGATTCCATAGATTCGTTACTGGGTTTGGGCCAAGCTGCATGAGCTTACCATGGCATTTCAGATAGACCTTATTTAAAAAAAAAAAAAAAAAAAAAGTCTGTTTTCCCTTCATAGTAATCTAGGTTAGGTAGGAATGGGTTTCTGACAGACCAAGTAACAGTCTTTTTTTTTTTTTCTTTTTTTAACCATCACCATTCCCCAGGCTCAGTCTAGCCCTTGTATTCAAAGAGTGAATACACTGATTGGTTACCCAGGATTCATTTTTCTTTTCCTCCTAAGAGAGCCTTCTTTTGTTTTAGAAATCTATCCCTCTTCTACATTGTTCAAGTGAATCCAGAGAAGTAGTTTCCAGTTCCAGAGCTGAATCTTGATTAATGCCTAGACTCAAAGCTGGCCTTCGTAGACTCATCCTACGTGCTAATAACTGGCTCAAGAACCCAGTCTTAAGCCAATCAACACATGGCATTCCTATGGTCCAATTGTGGCTATAAGACCTAACAAGGCTCATATACATTTAAACTCTTGGAAGAAATTTTACTGGATGGATAGGGGAGAGGATTATTCCTGTCTAGTGTGGGATGTGCTAAGAGTTTCCTGTTGTCATGTGGGCTATGATTAGAAAAGTCATCCTGAGGAGAATGCATATAGGAAAAGGTAGAGCCAAGAGAAGGGTGGAGAAAAGGGCCTGAAACACTGATTATACCGTGTCTGGAGTCCACTCTGATTTTTGACTCTCAAATAGATTCATTTTTTCCTTATTGTTTTAAGCTAGTTTGATTGAGGATTCTGTTACAGACTGCCCAAAATCTTGCTCGATAAAATTGTACAGATACCATGACTTGGATATATGGTCTCCTAATACAGCAAATTGGAAGATATAACAGCTTTGTTTTATTGAAATAAACAGTGTGTGTCTAAACAAGTGATTCCTTTAACCACTGTCACAAAAAAAGAGATTCTATATTCTCTTTATGTGATAAAATAAAAAGAAATTAGCAAATGGGGCTTCAAGGCCTTCCTCATTCCTTAGGCTTATTTTCCATCTATTTTTCCTGACCCTTCCCCCCATCCTCCAGTCCATCTGGGAAACAAGGTTAAAAAGTGCTGAGGCAAAATCTCAGTAGTAAGGGAAGACTGCCCCATCTTATATACCATGACCTTTGAAATATGACCTTGATCATCGTCTATTTGATGTATCCATACCTGGTACTCAGCTTCTCTGATCCCCTAATAATGGCAGCCTGGTTTGCATGGCAACAGGGAAAATCTTGGGTTAGGCCAGATACAATGTCCACACAAACCAAAACCCTCACTTAGAGGAAAGAGAGTAAATATAATCAATCTACTGATCCCTCACTGGTTGGGAACTCAGGTGGATGGACTCATTCTTTTGGCAGCTGCCTTGAGCATCATTAAGACACAAAGAACATGGTGTTAGTCCATTAACCAAGTCAGTGTATTTCAACGGTAATCTGGCATCCTTGGCAATATGCCAGCACATCCTCCATTAACCAAGTCAGTGTATTTCAATGGTAATCTGGCATCCTTGGCAATATGCCAGCCCATCATCTGCTATGGTGGACATTTTTTCTATATACCGAGTCTGCTGTCTCCTGAAGTGCCAGTTGCTAGGGCTTATACCTGGGCTAGGGCATCAGCTTCCTGACTGCCAAGAAGTGTCAGTGCCTTATGAACCAGAACATGGAAAGCAGTGAAGACTGCCTTAGGCTTTTACAGGCTGGCCCAAATGTCTTTCCATCTATCCTGACTCCACAAAGGCTTAATCATGATCACCCATCTCTTAATATCTATATCATTGTCCAAGCCATAGGGTTAACCACTTGGAATAGCCCAACTGTCAAAGCCAAGGGTTAACGGCCAGGGCTCATGAGTGATCATTAGCCAAACAGTTCTGATTTTGGTCCACTCCTATTTCCATCCAGATGGTGTCAGTATTGGGCAGAAGAGTACTGTAGTCCATATGGGCAAGTTGCCCCAACTGGACCCATCTGTAGACCCTTATGAGACATGAGTTGGAATTTCCCCTACTCCCTCTCTACAGGCCACAAAAGCCCACCATAGGAATAGGAGTGCGGGCATTTACAGGGTCTACTGACACCAGCATTTCTAAAGACAATAAGCTGGCAAACATGGTGTTCCTCTGCTGCAAATAGGCATGCCACTTAGTCAAATCGGGGTTTAAAAGATTGGCAAAGTCTAATTTTTTAGACTATGTGACCATCAAGCCGGCACTACAAGAAATATTAAGGGGGGTTCTATAAAAGAACAAAGAACCTAAGAGTGACATAGAAATTTACAGAGAATTCATAGAAACAATGACTTCACAGGCAACATGATGTCAATAGAAACTTACCTTTCAATAATCATTCTCAACGTGAATGACCTAAATGCTCCCATAAAAAGGCACTGGGTTGCAAACTGGGTAAAACAACAGGACCCGTCCATATGTCTACAAGAGACACATTTTGAACCTAAAGATACATCCAGACTGAAAGTGAAGGGATGGAGAACCATCTTAAATGCCAATGGGCCTCAAAAGAAAGCTGGGGTAGCGATTCTCATACCAGATAAATTAGATTTTAAGCTAAAGACTGTAGTCAGAGATACAGAAGAACACTACATCATTCTTAAAGAGTCTATCCACTAAGAAGATCTAACAATTGTAAATATTTATGCCCCAACATGGGAGCAGCCAAATACATAAGCCAACTGTTAAACAATAGTCATATTGATATGAATACATTAATTGTAGGAGATCTCAACATGCCACTCTCAGCAACAAAGAGATCATCTAAACAGAAAATCAACAAAGAAACAAGAGCTTTGAATGACACATTAGATCAGATGGACCTCATAGATATATACAGAACATTCCACCTTAAAACAACAGAATACTCATTCTTCTCGAGCACACATGGAACTTTCTCCAGAATAGAACACATACTGGGTCACAAATCAGGGCTCAACTGATACCAAAAGACTGAGATTATCCCCTGCATATTCTCAGACCACAATGCTTTGAAACTGGCACTCCGCCACAAGAAGAGGTTTGGAAGGAATTCAAACACTTGTAAGCTAAAGACCATACTGCTCAAGAATGTTTGGATCAACCAGGAAATCAAAGAAGAACTTAAACAATTCATGGAAACCACTGAGAATGAAGACACATCGGTCCAAAACCTATGGGATATGGCAAAGGGGGTTCTAAGGGGGAAATACATAGCCATCCAAGCCTCCCTTAAGAAAATTGAAAGATCCCGAATACACCAATGTTCTTTACACCTTAAGGAACTAGAAAATCAACAACAAATTAAGCCAACCCCATGCACAAGAAGGGAAATAATTAAGATCAGAGCAGAGATCAATGAGTTAGAAACTAGAGATACAGTAGAACACAACAACGAAACTAGAAGCTGGTTCTTTGAAAGAATTAAGAAGATCAATAAACCATTGGCCAAACTAATCTAAAAGAAAAGAGAGAGGACTCAAACTAATAAAATTATGAATGAAAGGGGAGAGATCACAACTAACACCAAGGAATAGAAACAATCATCAGAAACTATTATCAACAGCTATATGCCAATAAGTTAAGCAACCTAGAAGAAATGGATACATTCCTGGAAACCTATAAACTTCCAAGACTGAAACAGAAAGAAATTGACAACCTAAAGAGACAAATATCTACTAACGAGATTGAAGCAGGTGATCAAAAACCTTCCAAAAAACAAGAGTCCAGGACTTGATGGATTCCTGGGGGATTCTACCAAACATTCAAAGAATAAATAATAGCTATTCTTCTGAAGCTGTTTCAAAAAATAGAAACAGAGGGAAAACTTCCAGACTCTTTCTATGAAGCCAACATTACCTTGATCCCCAAACCAGACAAAGACCCCATCAAAAAGGAGAATTTCAGGCCAATATCCCTGATGAATATGGATGCCATGATTCTCAACAAGATCCTAGCTAATATGGGGCACCTGGGTGGCTCAGTGGGTTAAAGCCTCTGTCTTTGGCTCGGGTCATGATCTCAGGGTCCTGGGATCGAGCCCCGCATCGGGCTCTCTGCTCAGCAGGGAGCCTGCTTCCTCCTCTCTCTGCCTGCCTCTCTGCCTACTTGTGATCTGTCAAATAAAAAAATAAAATCTTAAAAAAAAAAGATCCTAGCTAATAGAATCCAATAGTACATTAAAAAGATTATCCACCATGACCAGGTGGGATTTATCCCTGGGATGTAAGTGGTTTAACATTCGTAAATCAATCAATGGGATACAACAAATCAATAAGAGAAGAACCACATGGTCCTCTTAATTGATGCAGAAAAAGCATTTGACAAAATACAGCATCTGTTCCTGATTAAAACTCTTCAAAGTATAGGGATAGAGGGAACATTCCTCAACTTCATAAAATCTATGAAAACCCACCATGAATATCATTCTCAATGGAGAAAAATGGACAGCCTTCCCCTTGAGATCAGGAACATGAGAAGGGTGCCCACTCTCACCACTGTTGCTCAACATAGTACCAGAAGTCCTACCAACAGCAATCAGACAACAAAAAGAAATAAAAGGTATTCAAATTGGCAAAGAAGAAGTCAAACTCTCTCTCTCTTCACAGATGACATGATACTTTATATGGAAAACCTAAAATACTCCACCCCCAAACTACTAGAACTCATAGAGCAATTCAGTAATGTGGCAGGTTATAAAATCAATCCACAGAAATCAGTTGTTTTTTTTATACTCTAGCAATAAAAATATAGAAAGGGAAATTAGAGAATTGATTCAATTTACTATAGCAACCAAGAAACATGAGATATCTTGGAATAAACCTAAGCAAAGAGGTAAAGGATCTGTACTTGAGTAACTACACAACACTCATGAAAGAAATTGAAGAAGATACAAATAGATGGAAAAGCATTCCATGCTCATGGAACAGAAGAATAAACATTGTTAAAATGTCTATACTGCCCAGAGCAATCTGTACTTTCAATGCCATCCCGATCAAAATCCCACCAGCATTTTTCAAAGTGCTGGAACAAACAATCCTAAAATTTGTATGGAACCAGAAAAGACCCCGAATCACTAAGGAAATGTTGAAAAAGAAAAACAAAGCATCACATTGCCTGGTTTCAAGCTTTACTTCAAAGCTGTGATCACTAAGACAGCATGGTACTGGCATAAAAACAGACACATAGACCAATAGAGTGGAGAGTCCAGATATGGACTCTCCACTCTATGGTCAAATAATCTTTGACAAAGCAGAAAAAATATCCAGTGGAAAAAAGTCTCTTCAATAAATGGTACTGGGAATATTGGACATCTATGTATAGAAGAATGAAACTCGACCATTCTCTCACACCATACACAAAGATAAACTCGAAATGGATGAAAGACCTCAACGTGAGGCAGGAATCCATCAAAATCCTAGAGGAGAACATAGGCAGTAAACTCTTCGACATCACCTACAGCAACTTCTTTCAAGACATGTCTCCAAAGGCAAAGGAAACAAAAGCAAAAGTGAACTTTTGGGACTTCATCAAGATAAAAAGCTTCTGCACAGCAAAGGAAACAGTCAACAAAACAAAGAGGCAACCCACAGAATGGGAGAAGATATTCGCAAATGACACTATAGACAAAGGGCTGATATCCAAGATCTATAAAGAACTTCACAAGTTCAATGCCCAAAAAACAAATAATCATGTCAAAAAGTGGGCAGAAGACATGAACAGACACTTCTCCAAGGAAGACATACAAATGGCCAACAGACACATGAAAAAATGTTCATCATCACCAGCCATCAGGGCAACTCAAATCAAAACCACATTGAGATAGCACCTTACACCAGTTAGAATGGCCAAAATGAACAGGACAAGAAACAACAAGTATTGGAGAGGATGTGGAGAGAGGGGAACCCTCTTTCACTGTTGGTGGGAATTCAAGTTGGTGCAGACATTTTGGAAAACAGTGTGGAGATTCCTCAAAAAATTAAAAATAGAGCTACCCTATGACCCTGCAATTGCACTACTGGGTATTTACCCCCAAAGACACAGATGTAGTGAAAGGAAGGGCCATATGTACCCCAATGTTCATAGCAGCAATGTCCACAATCACCAAACTGTGGAAAGTGCCAAGATGCCCTTCAACAGACGAATGGATAAAGAAGATGTGGTCCATATATATAATGGAATATTAGTCAGCCATCAGAAAGGATGAATACCCAACTTTTGGATCAACATGGACAGGTCTGGAGGAGATTATGCTGAGTGAAATAAGTCAAAAAGAGAAAGTCAATGATATGTTTTCACTTACTTGTGGAACATAACAAATAAAATGGATTACTTTAGGAGAAGGAAAGGAAAAGTGATTTGGGGTAAATCAGAGGGGAAGACAAACCATGAGAGACTGTGGACTCTGAGAAACAAACTGAGGATCAGGGAGGGGAGTGGGGAGGGAGGATGGGTAAGCCTGGTGGTGGGTATTAAGGAGGGCAGGTATTGCATGGAGCACTGGGTGTGGTGCATAAGCAATGAATTTTGGGTCACTGAAAAAATAAAGTAAAAAAAAAAAAATTAAACAGCAACAAAAAACTCCCCAAAACAAGAAAACAAAATGGGGTTTGAGCCACAGGAAAGGTGAGTGGATGAAACATTCTCAACCCACACATTGAATCAAAGGGAAGTTCTTACCATGATTGGCTGTTCCTTCCTGAGCAGCTCTACTGAACGACTGCACACTACTAGGAGCTGTTGCTCTATGGCATAGATCAGGCTTGTGCCCCCTTCCAAAGCTAAAATTCTAAGGGTACTCTCTCCTACTGTTGTCTTTGCCATAGCCACTAACCAATACTTTTTTGAGTCACTGATACATCTAACTCAGAGGGGGACCCTTCTTCGGAGATGCCCAGAGCTTTAATCGACTTCTCAAGTGTTTTTGCCTTCCCAAAGGTGGCTTGCGACTGTGATCCCTGGTCCCATGTGTGTTCTTTCTTTGCCAGACAGAAGGGTTAAAAGGCACTGTGCTAAGTGGAAAATAGAAGTTTTCCAAAGCACCCAAATCCTATAAAATCCTGTACTTTTCCCATGATGGTGTTGGATAAACTTGTACCTTATCAACATGTAAAAGTTGAAATGAAATGGGGTAATTTATGGCAAGGGAGGTTTTAAAATGGAGCCAGGGGACCCTTAAGGAGATGGACCTTATGCAAGTCTTCCCTGGAGAAACCATGAATTTTTGAAATGGGCCAAACCACGATACTTCAGAGACTCATGCACATACAATATCTGCAACTTGCAACAGTAGGAGGCTTCGCTTAGTGAGTCTTAGCAACAAATTATATTCAGTCAAGATTAGTTATCTGTCACCAGCATCAGTCAAAATTCTTTGTAAATAAGATATACAAGAAAATCCAAGAAAAATGGCAGAGTAGAAGGATCCTGAGGTCATCTAGCTTGATAAACATAATGAAGCAATAACTACATCCATTACAACTAGCTCTGAAAATGACCTGAAAACTGGCAGAACAGATCTGCCATAACTAGTCAAAAAAGAAGGCCACATCAAAAGGGGCAGGAGGGGCAGAGGCATGGTCAAAAACCAACCCCCTCAGCATAACTAACCACAAGTGGGAGGGACAATGAACATGGAGGCACAAGGGGATCAGATCCCCATATATGCCCTGGGACCCACACTGGGAAGATAAATTCCTGTAACATCTGGTTTGAAAATCAGCAGGGCTTAAATCTAGGTGAGCCTAAAGGATTATAGGAAATTTAGTCCTCACACTTAAAGGGCCACACACTAAACTTGGCTTGAGAAACAGCTTAGCAGCTGCAGATTGAAACCACCTGGAGTATACATCATGAAGGAAATTTGACTAATCCTAGGATGTGTGCTGGAGGGCAAGGGTCTGCAGAACATTTGTCTCAATAGGCACTAGTTTTCTTGCCCCCCCCCCCAGATATCTCCTATCCAGCCAAATATCTGGAGTCTTTCACAAACCAGATCAAACACTCTCTATTTAACTTGCTAGCACTTCCATGTCCCAGCCTGGTGTTTCTCTGCAGATCTTCCCCACACGACAAACCCACCTGAAAGGCACAGCTCCAAAGCAGCTCCTGCCCCATCAGACCTAGCAGGCAGTCCTGGCAGAATGGTGCCATTCCAAAGTGCCTCCTGCCCCAAGGAGCAGGAAAGATAACCCTACACACCAGTATGCCTGCATTTCCTATAGCTGAGCTTCCTAGCATGCTGCATAGGGAGAGCACCCTGCCCTTTGTTGTACCACAGTTGTCCCAGCAGCTAAATGTAGACAGCCAGGTTGAATTACAGCCCTGCCTGCCAGGAAGCCTACAGAGGCTACAGCTAGGCCTCTCAACAGTGCAGTCATCAAACCTTGCCCAGTGTGCCCACAGCATGTGAAGATCATTGCAGACAGCTGGGCTGAGGGCCAGTACAAGCCACCAGCATACCCAAAGCAATTGTGTTAGCCACAACAGGAGGGAGCATACAGCCTACTCAGGAGTGATGTCTGGGACACCTGGTCTTGGTGACCAAGGAGGGTTGCACTACAGGGCACCACAGAACCTCTTCTATGCCACACCACTATTTTCATGACCAGGAGACACAGCTATCTACCTAATACACAGAGACAAACACAGAAGATTAAGAGAAATGAAGAGACAGATGAATATGTCCCAAATGAAAGAACAAAACAAAAATCACAGAAAGAGCTAAGTGAAATGGATAAACAATACGTCTGATAAAAAGTTCACAATAATGGCCATAAATCTACTCACCAGACTTGAGGAAAAAGTAGATAAACTCAGTGAGAACTTCAACAAGAGATAGAAAAAATATTTATATATACATACACACATACTACATACACATATGTGTGTGTGCATGTCTCTCTCTATATATATATACACATACATATATAAATTTATGTAAATATACAGAGGTGAAGGATACAACTGAAATGAAAAAGTACACTAGAGGGGATCAATAGCAGATTAGAGGATGCAGAATTGATCAGTTATTTGTAAGACAGGGTAATGTAAAGAAACCAAGCTGGACAGCAAAAAGAAAAAATTAGAGCACGTTAAGGGGCCCCTGCCACACCATCAAGCATAGTGACTTTCTCATTACAGGAATCCTAGAATGAGAAAAGAGAAACAAGGGGGCAGAAAGCTTAGTTGAAGAAATAATAGTTGAAAATTTCCCTAATCTGAGGAAAGAAAGATATCCAGGTCCAAGATTCATACAGTCCCAAACAAGGTGAACTTCAAGAAAGTCCACACCAAGGCACATAATAATTAAAATGGCAAAAATTAATGATAAAGAGAAAATCCTAAAAGCAGCAAGAGAAAAGCAGCAGTTACAAACAAGGGAATCCCCCCCATAAGGCTACGGGCTAACTTCAGCAGAAAGTTTGCAGGCCAGAAAAGAGTGGCATGAGCTATTCAAAGTGCTGAATGGAAAAACAAAACAAAAACAAAAACAAAAACAAAACCTCTATAATCAAGAATACACCACCCAGAAAGGTTATTCAGAATTGAGGAGAGATAAAGAGTTTCCCAAACAAAAATTAAAGATGTTCATCACCACTAAGTCAGTCTTACAAGAAATGTTAAAGGGAATTTTTTCAGTGAAAAGAAAAGGCCATTAACTAGAAGAAAATTATAAAAGGAAAATGTTTCACATGTAAAAGCAAACATGTAATAAAAGTAGATCAATCCCCTATAAGCCCAGCAGGAGGTTAAAACACAAAAGAAGTAAAGTCAATTATATCTTCAACAATTAATCAGAGGATACACCATATGACATGATGTAAAATAGGACATCATATATATAAAACATGGAAAGGGGAGTAAAAAGTTAGTGCTTTTACAATGTGTTTGACCTTAACCATCAACTAATATAAACTGTGATATCTATGGTACATATGAACCTAATGGTAACCACAAATCAAAAATCAACAATACACAAAAGCTGAAGAGAAAGGAATCCAAGCATAACACTAAAGAAAGCCATCACAGCATAGGGGAAGAGAGCAGAAGAAGAAAGTGACAGAGAAGAACTACAAAATCAACCAGAAAGTAAGTAAACTGGCAATAGTACATACTGATCAATAATTACTTTAAATGTTAATGCATTCAGGGCACCTGGGTGGCTCAGTCAGTTATGCATCTGCCTTCAGCTCAGGTTATGATCCCAGGGTCCTGGGATCCAGTGACACAAAGGGGTTCCTGTTCAGTGGGAGTCGTCTTCTCCCTCTCCCTCTGGTTGCTCATTCTCTCTCTCTCAAAATAAATAAATCTTTTAAAAAATGTTAATGGACTCAATGCTCCAATCAAAAGACACAGAGTGACTGAATGGATAAAACAACAAGACCCAGAGAAGGCTAGCAAGATGGCAGAGTAGGAGAACAGTAAGTTCACCTTGTCCCATAGATGCAACTAGTTAACCCTCACATCAGTGTAAATAACCCAGAAAATGACCCGAAGACTGGCAGAACAAACTCCACAACTAAAGACAGAGAAGGGCAGAGACATAGGAATTAAACCATCAGAAGTAAGGAAGTAGTCACAGGCACCAAGAAGGAAGAGAAACAGATCCTCACGCCAAGGAGCCTGCAAGGGGAAGATGACCCCATAACATTTGGCTTTGAGATCTTATGACTTTCTTGAGGTCTTACAACTAGTGGGACCTAAGCCTGGAATTTTAAAAATCAGTGGGGTCAGTTCTGGAAGCCCAGACAGTGAGAGGAAGCTGAATCCCCACCGTTAAAGACACAGCACCACAAACAGCCATGAGAGATACAGCATAGAAGCAGCAGTTTGGAAAATGGCTGGGCATACATGGGAGGGAGTTATTTACTAAACTTAGAGACTGTCCCAGAGGGGCAGAGTTTCCTGAGGGGCTTCTCTAGGAACAAAGGATCTGGCAGGTGCCATTTACCTCCCCACCCTCCAGTATAAACACAAGACACCTGCAGGAGCCAGCCTGGGCACCAACATTCACTATCTGCATTGCTTACATGAAGCCCCACCTCCTACACTTCAGGAGACTGATTGCAGGGCCTGTTCACCAACGAAAACTTCTCAAGAAACAACAAAGGCAAAGCGCCCTTCAATTTGGTGCTGCTGCATCTCTTGCAAATCAATAGTCTAACTAAACTTAAGCCTAAGGTGGCTCCAAACTGGTCAACTAACACTACAGGAATGAAACACTGCCTACAACAGGCAAAGAGAGCCACTGCAGACAACTGGCCTGAAAAATAAAGCAAGCAAGACATAGCAGCAGGACATGCCAGCATGCATAAGAGACACTCCCTGAAGTGTCAGGCACTGGGGAACAAGGAACACTACATTGCAAGGCACTATAGGACCTCTTCTTCATAGAGCCATTACCCTCAAGAACAGAAGTAGCAGACTTTCCTAACACACAGGGTATGCACATAGACTTAGACAAAATGAGAAGGCAGAGGAATTTGTCCCAAATGAAAGACTATGACAAGGCCATGGCCAGAGATCTAAGTGAAACAGATGTAAGTAACATGCTTGATAGAGAATTTAAGGTAAGGATCATAAAGATACTCACTGGACTTGAGGAAAGAGAAGACACAGAAGGAATAACATAGCAGAGATAAAGGTCTCAATAAACAAAACAAGAAGCATGTTTGATGGAACAGCTGGCTAGAAGAAGAGGAAGAACAAATTAATAACCTAGAAGACAGAATAATGCAAAGCAATCAAGTTGACCAAAAGAGAGAAGATTTATGCAAAATGAGAATAGACATAGGGAACTCAGTGACTTCATGAAACATAACAATATTCGCATTATATGAATACCTGAAGAAGAGAGAGAAAAGGGGGAGATAATAGATGAAAACTTCCCTATCTAGGGAAGGGAAAAATATTCAGATCCAGGAGGCTCAGAGAGCACCCAACAAAAATCAACAAAACAGATCCATACCAAGATATATTATAATTAAAATGGCAAAAATATAGTGATAAAAAATTTTAAAGCAGCAAGACAAAAGAAGACAGATACAAGGGAAACCCTATAAGGCTAAAAGGGATTTTCTTTTTAAAAAGATTTTTAAAATTTATTTGACAGAGAGAGAGAGCATGAACAGGGGGGAGGAGAAAGGGAAGAGGGAGAAGCAGGCTCCCCACTGAGCAGGGAGTGAGCCAGATGCGGGACTCAATCCCAGGACCCTGAGAGCCTGACCTGAGCCGAAGGCAGACACTTAACTGACTGAGCCACCCAGTTTCCCTGTCAAGGGATTTTTTAGGAGAAACTTTCCAAGCCTGAAGGAAGTGGCATGATAAGTTCAAAGAATAAATGGGAAAAATCTATAGCCAAGAACCTTCTATCCATCAAGGCTATCATTCAGAATAGAAGGTGAGATAAAGAGTTTCCCAGACGAATAAAATCTGAAAGACTCTGTGATCACTAAACCAGCCCTGCAATAAATATTCAAGGGCACTCTTTGGGTGAAAAGAAAAGACCAAAAATGACAGTAGGAAAGTAGGAAACACAAAAGCAGTCAAGAATGTTTTTGTAAAATACTAGCCAAGGAACTCACAAAATAAATAGATGCAAAATAGTACACCATATACCTACAATGTGGATGGAGAAGAATAAAGAATGGATTCAAACTTAAATGATCAATATAGACTGCTATATACAGAAGACATTATATACAAACCGAATGGTAACCACAAATCTAAAACCAGTAATTGATGTGCAAAACATAAAGAGAAAGGAATCCAAGCGTATCACCAAAGCCAGCAAACTGTGAGAGGAGAAAGCAAGAGAAAAAAGGATCAGAGAAGAACTACAAAAACAACCACAAAACAAGAACAAAATGGCAATGAAAATATACCTCTCAGTAATTACTTTGAATGTAAATGGACTAAATGCTCCAGTCAAAAGGCATCGGGTGATGGAATGGATAAAAAAACAAAACCCACCTAGTGCTGACTACAAAAGACTCCCTCCACACCTAAAGACACAAGCATCCCCTTACTTTACTGTAAGGGGATGGTGAAACATTTATCATGCAAATAAATGTCAGAAGAAAGCCAGGATAGCAATATTATGTTAGACAAAATAGACTTTAAACAACAAAGACTGTAACAAGAGACAAAGAAGGTTAATATATGCAAATAAAGGGAATGATCCAATGAGAAGATATAATAATTGTAAATTTTATGCACCCAATATGAGAGCACCAAAATACTTAAAAGTAATCAATAGTAATACAGTAGTAGTAGAGAACTTTAACACCTTACTTACATCAATGGACAGATCATCCAAACAGAAAATCAAGAAGGAAACAATGACTTTCAATGACACACTGGACCAGATGGATTTTTCAGATATTTTCAGAATATTCCATCCTAAAACAGCTGAATACACATTTTTCTCAAGTTCATATGGGACAGTCTCCATAATAGATCACATATTAGGCCACAAAACAAGTCTCAACAAATTAAAAAAGATCAAGGTCAAGAGAGAGAGAAAGTGCAAGAGAGTGGCAGCAGGAGAGGGAGAAGCAGGCTCCCTGCTGAGCAGGAAGCCCAACACTGGGCTCCATCCCAGGATCCCGAGATCATGACTTGAGCTGAAGGCAGACGCTTATACGACTGAACCACCCAGGCAACTCACATGCATCTTTTCTGACAACAAAAGCTATGAAACTAGAAATCAACCACAAGAAAAAAATTTGAAAAGAACACAAAAACATGGAGACTAAATAATAAAGAATAAATGACTCTACCAAGAAATCAAACAAGAAATAAAAAATTACATGGAGAGAAATGAAAATGAAAACACAATTGTCCAGGGCGCCTGGGTGGCTCAGTGGGTTAAAGCCTCTGCCTTCAGCTCAGGTCATGATCTCAGGGTCCTGGGATCAAGCCCTGCATTGGGCTCTCTGCTCAGCAGGGAGCCTGCTTCCTCCTCTTTCTCTGCCTGCCTCCTGCCTACTTGTGATCTCTCCCTCTGTGTGTATCAAATAAATAAATAAAATCTTTAAAAAAAAATTTCAAAGAAACAACCTTACACCTAAAGGAGCTAGAAAAAGACAAGAACAAAAAA
>LNAC01000257.1:2425120-2473177 GCA_002007465.1 Ailurus styani
TAAAAAAAAAAAAAACAGCAGTGCTTAAAACCTGGAACTAAAAAATAAATAAATAAAAATAAAAATCAGTGGACTTGGCTTTGGGAGAGCAGTTGGGTGAGAGAAAAAGGAGTCCCCACCTAGAGCATATGAGAAGGAGATTTATTTGGACAGAAATCTTTGAGGAACTTCTCTAGGAGCAAAGGAACTGACAGGAGCCATTTCCCTTCCTCACCACCCAAAGTAAACACATGGCCACCTGCGAGACTAACTACCTACCTTCATAGCACTACCACTGCCACACTGCCACCCCGCGTTGAGCTTCAGTAGGTCCATCCCTTCCAAAACTTCCTAGGCCAGAGCCCATACAGGGCAGTGCCACAGGTCTGGCAGTGTTTAAGTAACTCACCACTCCAACAAGACTCACACCCCAGAGACAGGGAAAGATAACCACACACACCAATCAGACAGAGACCCCAGAGCTGGGCTGGAGGTAGACAACTGGTCTGAAGGCAGGCCCCACTAGCCAACAAAAGCTTCTCAGGAGACAACACAGGGAGAAAGTACCCTGCAGTTCCATGCTACTGCAACTCTAGAAAATGCCTAAGTCTGGCTCAGCTCAAGCCCAAGATGTCCCCAGACTAGCCCACCAATACCACAGGGACCAAACACTGCCCACAACAGGCAAAGACACCCACTGCAAGGTTGCCTGGCTGGCTCAGTCAATAGGGCTTGCAACATTTGATCTCAGAGTCATGAGTTCAAGGCCCATATTAGCTATAGAGATTACTTAAATAAACTTAAAAGAGAACCCCACTGCAGATGACTGGGCTAAAGGAAAAAGTAGCTCAACCTTAAGAGCAGGGTGCACAATTCACATATAGGAGACACTCCTGAAGTACCAGGTTCTGGTGAACAGGGGACACTGCTTGGCAGGGACTGCTCTTTCATAAGGCCATCACTTTCAGGAGCAGGAGACATTGTTCTAACACAGAAACAGACTCAGATTTACACAAAATGAGGAGACAGAGGAATATGTCCCAAATGAAAGAACAGGACAAAAGCAAAGCAAGAGACCTAAGGGAAATGGAGGTAAGTAATATGCTTGGTAGTAAATTTAAAGTAATGATCATAAAAACACTCGACTGGACTTGAGAAAAGAATAGAGGACATCAGTGAGACCCCTAACAATGAGATAAAAAAGAACTAATCAGATGAAAAACACAATAAATGAAATTAAAAATACATTAGATGGAATAAGTATTAGACTAGACAAAGCAGAAGAATTAATCAGTGACCTGGAGGACAAAATAATGGGAAGCAATCAAACTGAGCAGGTAAGAGGGGAAAAAATATGCAAGATGAGAAAAGGCTCTGGGAACTCAGTGACACCATCAATCACATTACAGAGGTCCCGGAAGGAGAAGAGGGGGGGGACAAAAGGGCAGAAAATTTACTTGAAGAATTAATAGTTGAAAACTTCCCAAATCTGGGGAAGGACACAGAAATTCAGATCCAGGAGGCCCAGAGAGCCTCCAACATCAACCCAAGGAGGTCCATACGAAGACACATAGTAATTAAGATGGCAAAACACAGCAAAAAAGAGAATTTTAAATCAACAAGAGAAAACAGTTACATACCAGGGGAACTCCGTAAGGCAATCAGCTGATTTTTCAGCCAAATTTTGCAGCCTATAAGAGAATGGCATGATATATTCAAAGTGCTGAAAGGAAAAAAAAAATCATAGCCAAGAATATTCTATCTAGCAAGGCTATCATTCATAATATAAGGAAAGATAAAGACCCAAACAAAACTTAAAGGAATTCATCACCACTAAACCAGTCTTACAAGAAATATTAAGGGGGACTCAGAGTGGAAACAAAAGATTGTAGGCAAGAGTAAGGAAAATAGGAAGCACAAAAGAAGAATAAATTTAGCCATAAAAATCAGTCAAGGGACTCAAAAAATAAAACACACACACACACACACACAAAACATGGGAAGAAGAAAGAATTGGCTCAAAGTGACCATCAACTTAATATAGACTGCTATATACCCAAGATGTTACATACAAACCAAATGATAACTACAAATCTAAAACCAGTAACAGATATGCAACAAATTAAGAGAAAGGAATTAAGGTATGTCACTAAAGAAAGGCAATTAATCATGAGAGAAGAGAGCAAGAGAAGAAAGGAATGGAGAAAAACTACAAAAACTGTAGAACAAGTAACAAAATTGCAATAAACACATTCCTATCAATTATTACTTTCAATGCAAATGGACTAAAGTCTTCTGTCAAAAGTCGTAGGGTAACTGAATGGATAAAAAAAACAAGACCCATCTAGATGCTGCCTACAAGAGACTCATTTCACACCTAAAGACATATGCAGACCAAAAGTCAGGGGATAGAGAAATATCAGTCATTCAAATGAATGTCAAAAAAAGCAGAGTAGCAATACTTAGACAAAATACTTTAAAATAAAGACTGTAACAAGAGACAAAGAAGGACTAATAAAGAGGACCATCTACTAATAAAGAGGACAATCCAACAAAAATATGTAACAGTTTTAAATCCTGATGTACCCAACATGGGAGCACTGAAATATTTAAAGGAGCTAATAACAAATGCCAAGGAAGTAACCAATACTAATAAAATAATAGTGGGGGACTTTAATACCCCACTTACACTGATGGAAAGATCATCCAAACAGAAAATTAACAAGGAAACAGTGGCTTTGCCAAATGTCCATCAACTGATAAACGGTTGAAGAAGAGGTACACACCCACATAGGAATATTACTCGGCCATCAAAAAGAATGAAACCTTGCCATTTGTAACAATGTGAAAAGAGCTAGAGTATTTTAAGCTAAGCAAAAAAAGTCAGAAGGACAAATACCATGTGATTTCACTCATCTGTGGAATTTAAGAAACAAAACAGATGAACACATGGAAAGGGCGAAAAAAAGAGAGGGAAACCAACCATAGGCGATTCTTAACAAAAGAGAACAAACTGAGGGTTAATATAGGGAGGTGGATAGGGGATGGGCTAGATGGGTGATGGGTATTAAGGAGGGCACTTGTTATGATGAGCACTGGGTGTTGTATGTAAGTGATGGATCACTAAGTTCTACTCCTGAAACCAGTTATGCAGTGTAAGTTAACTAACTAGATTTTAAATAAAAATTTTTAAAAAAGAAATAGTGCTTTGAAAGACATATTGGAACAGATGGATTTAATATAGTCAGAACATTCCATCCTAAAACAGTAGAATATACATTCTTCAGGTGCACAAAGAATATTCTCCAGAACAGAGCAATTATTAGTCCACAAAACAAGTGTCAACAAATTCAAAAAGACTGTTGTCATTCATGCATCTTTTCTGACTCCTGTGTTATGAAATTAGAAATCAACCACAAGAAAAAAATCTAGGAAGAGCACAAATACATGGAGGTTAAATAATATGTTACTAAACAATGCACGAATCAACTAAGAAATCAAACAAGAAATAACAAAATACATTGAGACAAAAGAAAATGAAAACACAATGGCCCCAAAACTTCAGGATGCAGCAAAAGCAATTCTAAGAGGGAAATTTATAGCAATACAAACCACCTCAAGAAGAATAATCGCAAATAAACAACTTAACCTTATACCTAAAGAAGCTACAAAAAGAGCAAAGGAAACCCAAAATCAGTAGAAGGAAGGAAATAATAAAGATTAGAGCAGAAATAAATGAAAGAGAAACTAAAAAAAAAAAAAAAAGGACAGATCAATTAAACCAGGAGCTGGTTCTTTGAAAAGATTAATGAGATTAATAAAGCTCTAACCAGACTCATCAAAAGAGGAGGGGGGAGGAGATGTAAAAAACAAAATCAGGAATGAAAGAGGAGAAATAACAACCAATGCCACAGAAATACAAACAATTATAAGAGATTATAAAAAACTATATGCCAACAAATTTGACAACCTAGAATAGGTAGATAAATTCCTAGAAACATATAACCTACCAAAACTGAAGCAGGAAGAAATCAAAATTTGGACAGATTACCACTAATGAAATTGAATCAGTAATCAAAAAACTCCCAACAAACAAAATTCCAGGAACAGACAGCTTCACAGGCGAATTCTACCAAACATTTTAGAAAGAGTTAATACTTATTCTTATCAAACTATTCCAAAAAATAGAAAAGGAGATAAAACTTCCAAATTCTTTTATGAGACTAACATTACCCTGATACCAAAACCAGATAAATACATCACAAAAAAAGAGAATTACAGAGAACTATCTCTGATGAACATCTATAGATGCAAAAATCCTCTACAGATTATTAGCCAATTGAATCCAACAATATTTTAAACAAATCGTTCACCACGATCAAGTGGGATTTATTCCCAGGACGCAAGGGTTGTTAATTATTTGCAAATCAATCAACATGAAACCTCACATCAATAAGAGAAAGGATGAGATCCCTATGATCATTTCAATAGAAGCAGAAAAAGCATTTGACATAGTACAACATCCATTCATGATAAAAGCCCTCAACAAAGTAGGCTTAGAGGGAACATATATCAACCTAATAAAGGCCATATATGAAAAACCCACAGCTAATATCATACTCAGTGGTGAAAAACTAAGTGCTTTTCCTCTAAGGACAGAAACAAGACATCTTCACTCAAGAGAATACTGCATAATAATCAGCAAACAAAATGAAATAAAAAGCAATGAAACAATATGAAACCATAGAGGAAGACAAAACATAAGAGACTCTTAATCTCAGGAAACAGACAGGTTTGCTGGAGGGGACAGGGATGGGGAGTGGAATGGCTGGGTGATGGACATTGGGGAGGGTATGTGTTGTGGTGAGTGCTGTGTGTTGTGTAAGACTGATGAATCACAGACCTGTACCCCTGAAACAAATAATACATTATGTTAATAAAAAACCAAAACCAAAGAAAAAAAAACAACAAACAAAAACAAAAAAAACGAAATAAAAGGCATCCAAATCAGTAAGGAAGAAGTAAAACATTCACTATTTGCAGATGACATAATAATATATAGAAAACCCTGAAGACTCCACCAAAAACTACTAAAACTGATCAATGAGTAAGGTCATAGGATACAAAATGAATGTACAGAAAATTATTGCATTTTCATGCACTAATAATGGAGCAACAGAAATTAAGAAAGCAATCCTGTTTACAATTATACCAAAAATGTTAAAATACCCAGGAATAAACTTAACTAAGGAGGTGAAAGACCTATACTCTGAACACTGTAAAAACTGATGAGAGAAATTGAAGATGACACAAACAAATCAAAAGATATTCCATGTTCATGGACTGGAAGAATCAATATTGTTGAAATGTCCATGCTACCCAAAGCAATCTACAGATTTAAAACATAATCCCTATCAAAATATAACAGTATTTTTTTTGTACAGAAGTAGAACAAATAATTCTAAAATTTATATGGAGACACAAATGGCCTCACATAGCCAAAACAATCAATGAAAAAGAAAAACAAAGCTGGAGGTATCACAATTCCAGATTTCAAGTTATAGTACAATGCTGTAGTAATCAAAGCAATATAGTATTAACACGAAAATAGACAGAGATCAATAGAACAGGATAGAAAACCCAGAAACAAACCCACAATTATATGATCAGTTAATATTCAATAAAAGAGGCAAATATATGCAATGGGGAAAAGATAGTCTCTTCACAAATGGTGTTGGGAAAACTGGACAGCTACATGCAAAAAGAATGAAACTGGGCCACTTTCTTACACCATACACAAAAATAAATTTAAAATAAAGACCTAATGTGAGACCTCAAGCCACAACAATCTTAGAAGAGAGCACAGGCAGTAATTTCACTGACATCAGCCATAGCAACACTTTTCTAGATAAGGGACACTTTTCTCAACACTTCTCTGAGATAAGGGAATAAAAACAAAAATAAGCTATTGGGAGTACATCAAAATAAAAGACTTCACAGTGAGGGAAACAATCAGAAAAACTAAAAGACAACCTACTCAATGTGAGACGCTATTTGCAAATGACATATCTGATAAAGGGTTAGTATCCTAAATATATAAAGAATTTATACAATAACACTCGAAAAACAAATTATCCAATTTAAAAAAGGGAAGACATCATGAACAGACATTTCTCCAAAGACATACAGATGGCCAACAGACACGCGAAAAGATGCTCAAGATCACTCATCATCACAGAAATGCAAATCAAAACCATGAGATATCACCTCACACCCGTCAGAATGGTTAAAATCAACAGCCCAAACAAGTGTTGGCAAGCTTATGGAGAAAAAGAAACCCCTGTGCACTCGTGGTGGGATGCAAACTGGTACAGCCTCTGTGGGGAAGATTATGGAGGTCGCTCAAAATTAAAAATAGAATTACCTTATGACCTCGTGATTGTACTACTAGGTATTGACCCAAAGAATACAAAAACACTTACTCAAAAAGATTAGTGCACCCCTATGTTTAATGCAGCATTATGTACAATAGCCAAATTACGGAAGCAGCACAAGTGTCCATCTACTGATGAATGGATAAAGAAGATGTGGTATAGATATAAAATGGGGTATTACTCAGCCATAAAAAGAATGCAATCTTGCATTTGCAATGACATGGATGGAGTTAGAGAGTATAATAGTAATTGAAATAAGTGAGAGAAAAGCGAATACCATAAAATTTCACTTATATGTGGAATTTAAGAAACAAACGAACAGAGGGGAAAAAAAGAGAGCTAACTCAAGAAACAGACTCAAGTACAGAGAACAAACTGATGGTTACCAGAAGGGAGGTGGGTGCGGGGATGGGTGAAATAGATAATGGGAAAGAAGGACAGTACTTGTTGTGATGAACACTGGATGTTGTATTTAAGTGCTGAATCACTATAATGTACACCTGAAACTAATGTAACACTATATGTTAACTATATTGGAATTAAGAAACTTAATAAAAAAGTATACTGGTGCAAAATTAGAATTTATTATTTTTTCTGTTAAAAGGGAAAAGCTTTTAGAATAGTTTCAGTTTATAAGAAATTATGAATTTTTTCTTTACCTTTAATGTAATCTGCCTAGAAAACAAAGATTCCATGCTTTGTCTTTATCAGATCTTTAATTGTTCAAAGACAAAAACACCCTGGGTTTTAATACTAAGAGAGCTAATTTTTATGCACAACTATTTAACCCTTCTGTTTTTGTCTTTAAAATCCTTGACTGTTACTTTTAAATGATGATCTGTGATCTGATTTAATCAAATGTTCAAGCCTTTAAATTTTTAAAATAAATGTTCCAAAATCAAATTCTAAAATAAAGCCTTTTGATGGCAATGTAACTGAAATATTCCAGAAGTTTGCTTGAATGTTCAAAGGTTTGGTTTGTCATAATAGAGATATTAAAATAATTATGCTTATTTGTTATGTTAAATTACATGGGAAGCATTGTCAAATAAGGTGATATTAAACCCTCTTATATTTGTATAAGTATATTAAAATAAATGATCTAAAAATTGTATGAAACTCCTAGCAATCTGGATAGGTCCTGATACATTGTTATCCTGAAGGTCATGTCACCGAAATAACCACATTTCTTTATCAATTGCATTGTGATGAATTCTAATCAGATCTTTAAACTATGGCCATTTTTAGTCTTTTATCATTTATAGATAGTCATGCTTTTATTGAGATGCTTTACAAAACCTTCCTGCAAATATGCTTTATCTTCAGTTAGACTTATGGAAAGAACTGAGTGCAAGTTTGTGATAAACTTAAGATCATAAAACTAAAGTAGGTAAGATTTCTGGAACTAGTGGAAGAACCAAATTCCAGCAGAAAAAGAATTAGTAATATGAGACTAAATAAGCTGAGGAGCAAAACTTACAAATTTTATGACTTTGTTTGAAATATTGCTGATAGTTTTCATCTGTTTTTCCAGATTTAAGAAAACGTTTTCTCTTAAGCTAATTGACTTACAGCAGTTTAATATATATCTTTGTGAATAAATTCAAACATTTATCCTTTTCTCCCCACTTCTCCAGAATTCAAAAACTCTAAGTGAATATTCTTGTATTTTCATGACAATATATTTATGTGCATAAGTTCAGTAAGAATCTGTTCTTATGACCAGACACAATTGAAAACACTGGTTATATTACCAAGGCTTTGACTGGAATGACATTTTGAGGGGGTATGTATAGACTTGGATATGACCAAACAGTTTTTAGGAATTAAGGTGAACTGTATGGGGTCAATAAAGTCCCTTGGAAAAACAACCTTATAACTTGATTACAGGTGTTGGGGAAGAAGAACTTCCTTCATCCTTCAAGGTTCTTCTAACTGGACTAAGAATCAAATTGACATTAGATTAACAGGAGAAAATCAAATTTAATAGCATATTATGGGGAATCCACACAGACATGGAAATGGAAATTCCAAAGACAGTGAGACAACATGCAGCTTATGTGAGCTAAGGAGAGGGGTAGGGTCTGAGGGTCCCAAAGGGGAGTAGACCACTATCGGGAATGTAAAAGCAGATGTTGGGAAAACAAAGGTGCTCTATTACGCTGAGAAGTTTCCTAGGTAAAGAGGACTCTGTTATTAGCTCTCCTCCTGGTACAAGGAAGGAGGCATTTGATGGGGAGGTAAAGAGCTCTTCCAGAATCTGCTGGATTTGAGTTGCTTTTAACTCAAAATAATGTTCATGCCAAAGTGGCCCATTTTGGGGCGGCCTGCCCTTGGTTCCCACACAGGGTTCCTAGGAACCTTACCAAATGTGTAAAGGCGGCCACTGCTTAGCAGGTACAAGAACCTCAGGGTATAACTTGAAAAAAAGAGAAATTCATCCAAATCTATCTGAAGAAGTTTCAAGCCAGACATCTAAATAATCTTGATTGGCTATCCTCAGAACCCCAAAACTGGCTTTTAAATTTGATCCAATTGGGCACCTAGGTGGCTCAGTGGGTTAAAGCCTCTGCTTTCGGCTCAGGTCATGATCTCAGCGTCCTGGGATCGAGGCCCGCATCGGGCTCTCTGCTCAGCAGGGAGCCTGCTTCCTCCTCTCCCTGTCTCTCTGACTTCCTCTCTGCCTACTTGTAATCTCTCTCTCTGTGTCAAATAAATAAATAAAATCTTTAAAAAAAATTTGATCCAATTATTAGCCATGGTTTTTCTTTTGTTTCCATAGAAATACCTCTTATATAACACCTGATTATTTGAACCATAGGCTTAAATTTGGAAACACACTTGCATCACCCCTTCCTGATGAATTGAACTGAACTGACCTATTGTCAGAACTAAGAGACTGGTTTGTTTAGACAGAACAACCTACCAACTCATCTTCTAATGTATGAAACTTTCAGGAAAGGGGGAGCCAAAGGCAGGCCACTCAAAATGTGCCACTTTGGCTTATTATTTGAAGTAAACGCTACTTAGGAGAGAGCCTGTCCGAGAAGGACACCAGATCCTTCTCTATACCTCCTGAAAAGAGAAAATAAGTCTCCATGTGAAAGATAGCCTCCCTATAACAGGAGGTAAAGAGACAACCTTATCACCAAAGGCAGGAAATTCAGGGCCCAGAAGGCTATATAAACAACTTTTTACTTTTTATTAATTTATTACCATAGCCCAAATTCTGTTAAGAATTTCTTACCAACTGAAGCTCCCAATGTTAAATTCTTTGTCCTGTCAATTCTTAATAGACTGTCTCTTTCTCTAAAAGGTATAAAAACGTCCTCCTTGGTCATTTCATTAGGACAGCACCACAAAGTTGCCCTATAACCCTAATGGAAAGGACCCTAGCATGGATGCTTAACTAACCCCTGTGCAGCTAAACAAAGGCCTTGATTCTTGGATTCATGTTTGTCATTTAAAGAAAGCTCCAGCCACACTTCTTACTGTGGGCCCCAGATCTTACTGCAGAACTAAAATTCAAACTGACACAGAGTTGAAGCAAAGGCTATCTGGCTGGACAACTTTCCCAACACATAAGACCAGGCTTGTATATTCCCATGTTTTACTTTTTAAACCAATAACTTATTGTCTTTATAGCCTTTTTTCCTAACCATCTTACTGGGAAAGCTCTTTTGTCAGATTTTCTGTGAAGAAATAGGACATCGTTTGTGACATATATTCTCATACTCTTTCTCACAGAACTCTGCTTGAAATGAATACCAAGAATGGGTTTATGCTTGACATTTTAACTTGGAATGCACATTTAAGATTCTTAGGGAAATTAGTTATGAAGGACTGTTGGAAAATCGGAGTTGTTCGTTCTAATAAGTGCCCTAACACTTTTTGCTATATTATATACACTAAGCCTCCTTAATCGATAAATCCTTATATCAGAAAAACTCACTACCTTCCTATTGGTTATTTGCTTTATGGACTGAATCTAATATTTTAGTTACTCTATTCTGCCTAGAACTCATACTAGCTAACATCTTTTCTTCAAAATTCTTCTTCCAATGGCCTCTATTACTAGGAATAATTTTAGCCCTGGATTAACACTTTTTCCTGTGACCCTCATTACTGATGGTCAAGCCTTATTACACCCTTCTGTCCCCACCCTGCAAAAACTATGATTCTACAAACCTGTTGGGTTGGTGCCAGAATGAATCATACTTATGAAATGTCTGAATTTAATAGCTTGGCCTCTATCCCTAAAGGAATGGAAAACTTAACTGGCAAAAATGTAAGATTCTCTTGTGGTCACAATTTATCCTTCGAGGTCCTTCTTGCTGGACTAAGAATCAAATTGGTAGGAGAAAGATTAACAGAGGAAAATAAAACTTAATACATACAGGGAATCCACAGAGATATGGGAATTCCAAAGACAGTCAGGCAAATGAGGTATATATGTCATCCTGAACTAAGGAGAAGCGGGTAAGGGTCTGAGATTTCGAAGGGAAGGAATATAATTTCCAGGCAAGAAGAGCCAATGTTTGGTAATTAGGATTTGTCCTGCCATACAGATAGGTCACTCAGATAAAATTTATCTCTGGCAATAACCATCATTCTGGGTAAGACCCCCAGTGTGGATTCTTCAATGGAGTTAAGGGAGGGATACAAAATTTCTCTTGAGCCAGCAGTGTCCTGACTGCCTTTAGCTCAAAATAAGCTCCATGTCAAAATGGCCCATCTTGTGTCGGCCTATCTTTAGCCCCTACAACTACCTCCCCTGAACTTCCCTAAAGTTTTCATACTAAGAGTTAAGCTAGTCGACTGGTTCAATAAGATGAAATGATCTAAGCCTTGACAATAGGGCAGTTTGTTAATCTCATTTCGGGATGTAGTGATGCAGGTATGTTTTCAAAGTTAGGCCTAGTTTCAGGTAGTCAGGTATTAAATAAGATGTATTTCTGTGGAAACAAGAACAATGCTTAATGATTGTATCAAATTTATAACCAGTTTGAGTACTGTCGGTAGCCAGTCGAAAGGATTTGTAGATGTCAAGCTTGAAGAATCTTCAGATAGAGTGAGGGCCAGCAGTTGCAATCGGGTCTTCCGCCTTTATAGTTCAAGGTCTCTGGTGATCTTTGTGTGGCCCACAGAACAACAAGCCCCAAGATGGCCTACATGGAGTTACCGTGACTTCTTTGAAGTTTCTAATATACTCATTTTGCAGGGCTTTAGGAAAAAGGGCTGTTTTAGTTCTCAGATGATTCCAAGTCAGAAATGTGGGAGAAAAATTTAAAATGTTAGTTTTGAGAGTTGTAGACAGGCATTGGAGGACACTAGAAGAAATCAGAAGCTAGTCTAGTTTATAAGAATACTAAAATATAATACCTATAAAAGGTGTGTTATGTTTTTTCCCTAAATCACTCTTACTTGTACCAAAAATAAGTTGTTTATGAAATAAGTCTAGTTTCAAAAAACCCACTTTGCCCGATTATATAAGTACAGCAAGAATAGCAATTAATCATATAGGCTCTTTAAAACCTGCTTTGCTGGAACTTTTCATAAGGAATCTCCAGACAACTTTTTAATAGCCTTTCAAGGCCAAAAGCCTAGCCAAATACTTGCTATCAGACTTCACCCCCAATACCTATATAGATTTGGATAAATTCCTCTCTTCAAGGTCTCCCGTATAGCCTGAGGTTCTAACACCTGCTAGGAACTGACCTTCTAAAGCAGTTGGGAACTACTCGGTCTGCCGGGAACCCTGTAAGTAAGGCATCAGGCTGATATTTCCAAGGGGATTTATTGGCTTCATCAAGTCACCTTTAGTTCCTTAAAGCCGTCTGGTCATATCTGAGTTTACACAGCTGTCTCTCAAATAGGACACTGCAATCAAAGCTTTGGTAGGATGTTTTCAATTGCATCCTGTTGCAAGGAGAACAGTTATTGAACTTATACAAATATATTTCCATAAAAATATAAGAATATTCAGAGTTTCTGAATTCTGAAGGGTTAGGGAGGCAGAAAAACAATTTATTCAGAAAGGTATATTTTAACTAAATTGCTGTAAGTCAGCTTAAAAGGAGCTCTTAAAACAAAACTTGTTTTTCCAGTTTTAATATTTTAATTTAGATGAAAGATGAGAGACTGGATTCTGAGAAACAAACAGAGTTATGGACGGGAGGAGTGTGGGGGAAGGGTGAGCCTGGTGGTGGATATTAAGGAGGGGACATATTGCATGGAACACTGGGTGTGGTACATAAACAATGAATCTTGAACACTGAAAAAAATAAAAGATGTTAAAAAAATAAAGTGTCCCTAAAGAAACAAAAAAACCCAAAAAAACAAAACTTGTTCTTCCAGATTTAACTCTGCAATGTTTCTAATCATAGAAATTATAGTTATCCTCCTTATTTAATCCCGCTTTAATTTTTGTTTTGCTTGAATCCAGTTTTTTCACTACTTCTAGAAATTTTTATTTACCTAATTCAGTTTTATGATCTTAAGGTTATCAGAAACCAGTATTCAGCTTTTTTCCCCCTCCCTGAGTCTCACTGAAGCACATTTTAAAGAAGATTTTATATGATTTTTAAAATACATATTTTGCTTAATTTCTCATAAAATTTTTGAAATGTTCCATAGGCCCTTTGGAACACCTTACACTGTGGTCAGAAGACTTTTAGAATTTTGGGAAGCAGGTCAAGATATTAAAAGTTTTGATTATTAAATTGATTACAAATCATTATGAAACAATTATCCATTTAACAAAGTGACAGGAAAAGACATCAAAGGCAAATACAAAAAGGTTAGTTGTAAGCAAAATTTAGCTTTTAATATTAACAATCAGTTTAAGTAATCAAAGACCTGATAAACAGGAAGTTTTGGAAAAACACTTTTTGACAGAACTTAAAATTTCTTTATAATATATTAAAAGCATACTGGTAGTTCAAGAAAATTTTGTCCTTTTAACAAAAACAATTTTTATACCAGTATACTTCTGATGTTAAAATTCATTTACTTAAGGGGTGCCTGGGTGGCACAGTCACCAGTTAAGTGCCCAGCTCTTGATTTTGGCTCAGGTTGTGATCTCAGGGTCATGAGATTGAGCCCCACATCAGGCTCCACACTCAGCATGGAGTCCACATGAGATTCTCACTGTCCCCACCACCCCACCACCTTTTCCCTGGGCACTCTTTCAAATAAATCTTAAAGCAACCAACCAACCTGCATTTACTTAAAATTTATCCTAATCTTAGCCAATACTGATCATGTATAAGATTTTTTTCCAAAGATACTTTCTCCATAAACCTTCAATTTTTTTTTCAACACATTTATATTTTATTCTCAGTTTTCTCTCTCTAAATAACCAGTCTCACTTTAGGACAAAAAAAATTTTACCTCCTCAAAATACACACACACACACACACATTCCTCATACATACTTTCTTACCAAAAACCCCATCTTAGTTTCCTTGCATAGAGTTATTTTCAATAATCCTAATCACATTTATTAGAATTCTCAATACTTAGAAACCTTATTTTCTAGTAAAAACCAGTAGTAAGCAATTGTGAATAGTGTTTCTGTAGTAAGTCCAAAGTAGATAAAATAATGAAACATTAGGTCCTGAACATAAGTTTATCTTATTTGGAAAGGATATAGTATTTGATGAATTTAACCTTACTCAATTAACTTAGTAAAACTTTACAGTTTCAGATTACCAAAGATTTTACAAGCTATTTAAAAGTTTACCTGCAAACCTTTTTATTTACTTGTTCTCAATTTTGTTTAGACTACCCACAAATCTGTTGGACATTAAACAGAATAAACATTCTAAATTTTTTCTTGACAAATTTTACAACAGAGATAACATGAACTTATTTAACTTTCAGTAAACATATGGAGAATAAAAGTCTTATAATTTAATGCCGATAACTCTACAAAACATATTTTAATTAAACCCACAACCATCCATTCGCTTTAATGTTGAGTAGTTTCCCAGAACAGATGAATGTAAGAAACACGTTAGTTTTTCTCTTTCTGAATTTTAGAATGCCCAATCTTTACCAGTAACCTTACCTTCCAACCAACTAAATTGAACTCTTTTATAAATTAATTTTAGCAACACCATCTGGAGGTAGAGGAAAAAAAAATCACATTTACGACATACATGGACACACATACAAATACTGAGGCACAATGCAAACAAAATCTTAGAGCTTTTGTTTTTATTTGTGGAGGGGACATTACAGACCCCATTTTCAAATACCTTACCCCCCCCCCCAATGAACTTCTCCCTAAATCTTGCATCTCAAAGAATGGCTCTTAGGTCCTAGAGAAAATGAGAGGAGGGGGTGTGTGTAGAAAATTTATATCATAAGGCAGAGAGAGAACATCTACGTTTTCTCCAGGGTACATAATTGGACATTGCTGCCTCTTACCAGAAATGCCAGAGTCTGGGCACAAGTGCCCTTTCAGAAGTTTATATTTTAAAAAGGTCTCTTCCCACCTTTTTTCTTCCTTCAGTCTCAGGTAATTTTGGGCTATGTTTACTTTTCAAAGGCAAGGTTTATAATTCCAAAGGAGAAAGAATGTAAAAATAAAAACAAAAGATACCCCCTAGGGTTTCAGGGTAATTCCCATTTAAAAGCTATCCACCAGCCCCCTTAAACAGGAGGACTTTGTTCCCCTATCTTGATCTTTTATAAAACCCACAGGCATTCTGAGAATAGGTGAGTTTCTGAGATTAGTAAAGATAGGTTGGCTTTATTTCTAGAGTTGGATTTCTAGTTTTGTGGAGTTTTGTTGACTGTTGTTTCTAATTCCCCAAAGACCTGGATTATAGCCTGAATATTAAGGGACAGGCCTATTTTTTTAATGAAATCTGCACTTCTTTTTATCAGGGAGTTTGTTTTGTTCTGTGAGGGTTTTTTTTGTTTTGTTTTTTGCTATCAGGGAGATTTTTAACTATAACGAGAATCAGAAAGATTTGTGACTTTTTAAAATTCATATAAAGCATTTTAACAAAAGATGTTTTTCTGGATATACAACTCAACTTTGTTTCTATTAGCTCCTGAACATTGGCCTTCTACTGATCGTTTGTAAGAGGGCCCAAGAGAAATTTTGGTCGCCTGTTTTCACTGTAAAGGGAAGATTGTGAATATAGTCAAATAATATCTCTGCAAATCTTGTAGGAAAAGGCAAGTTAGAACAGGCAGATGAGGCTAGATTTTAAGAAGGGATTTTCACATTGGATAAGGACATTTTTTCTGTTTTTATCTTGTCAAGGGAGTCCCTATGGTTAACTGTTATACTAATAAGACAATTTAGAGCTCTTCATAAAAATATGTAGTTTAAATATAGCCAATTTAAAGGATCCTCATCTGGCCATTGAGGAGTAGGATCTTATTAATTTCAGTAACTCAAACCAATAAACCTTTTAATGGCTTAACCAAAACACAAGAAGTTTCCAGAGAGGACATAGAAGATGCAGCCCCCACAAGCCAAAATTTACTTCCCAAATCAGTCTAAGTGTTAGAGGCAATTAGTTAGGTTCTAACAGGATAACTGTAGACCAGCAAGGAGGAAGTCATGGCCAGCTTATCCAGAAAGTCAGAGACCTGTCCTGGCAGCACTCCCAAACAAAGCCACACAAAGCCAGATCAAACCATACAGACCCAAGATGGCTGACAAAGTAGGCCGGAAACCCCTGAACAAGGGGAAAAAAAGAAAGGGGGGGGGGCATGAAATCCTGCTTTCAAATAATCCCAAGTAATCCCACCCCAAGTGATGAATATTCCATCTCCTAGTTAGTAACGGTCAATAAGGGATAGAAACCCAAGGCATGCAGCTCATGTTATCTCTCAAGCTTGTCCACTCTCCCATCTTGAGAGTACACTTCCGTTTTAATAAACTTTCTCACTTGTATCACTCATCCACTGTGTTGTTTATTTCCTTGAGTTCTTTCTCTTGACGAGACCAAGAGTCTTCAGTGACATTTTTGGGACTGGCTGGATTGAAGCCTCAGGGCCAAGGGTCTCCCCAATTCACCCAGCAATGTAAGAAAGCAAAGGCCTTCTTTGCATAGGCAGTAAGGATGAGGCAGTGAAAATGGAGTCTCTGGTATCCTAGGAAAACGTTAGATGCCTCTAGTCATATACCTACTAAAGTGGGACACCAGGCAAGTGATTTCTCTAGCACTAACAGGCAAGGAAAGATCAAATGACAAAGATTTTTATAGGCTGGGACTTCTCATGACACTCCCTTGAGAACTGGGATGGCCAGAGACTCAGAAACCCACTCTATTCAATAGCTACCAAGGTACACCCCCATAGTGCACTCTCCAGATGGCAGAGACCAAAGAAAATATTTTCAGTGGTCACAAAGCCAAGCTCTTAGGACATGAGCAAAATGAAAGGAAAAATCTTATCCAGTATATGCACATTAAAAATTTTATCCAAGCCTTGAATCCCTCAGAGCCGAACCAATGCCTAGAAGGATGTACTGTAGGGTTGGGAACTATGTTGTTTCACAGTGAATTTCCATGCATCAAAGTTTTCTTGAGGTTGGCAGATAACCTAGTGTTAATCTAACCATTCTATGACCAACTTATCCTAACACTGGAATCTTTCAGTCAGGTGGCAAGTGCTCTCAGCTTTTAAGTGCTCAACCAGTACCCACCAATTGGTTTCCAAGAGATCTATTAGCAAGAGCCTTTACCTCCTGCATACATTATGACAAACATAGAAGACACAAAGAATAACACTATCTTTGGGAGGAAATGGATCAGTAGCCAGAGAATACTCTACTATATCTAAACAAAGAGTATCTAAGCCCAAGGAAATAGTTCCACAAACATTTTCTCCTGCTAACCTAAGTTTAGAGAAAAAGACCATCAACACACTCACTTCATCAGACTCCAAAGATAGATTCAGAGAGACTGGCATGGTAAAAAATCTTACCTTCTGCTGGCCATATGTCAGATGGCCTGAACTAAGAAGAGTAGGAGTCTAGAACTTTGGAGGGAAGGATTAAAAAGTCCCAGGCAATAAGAAAAGCAGTTGTTTGGTAGTTAGATGTTTGCCCTGCCATACAGGTAGGTCACTCAAAATTACTCTGGTAATAACCATTAGTCTGAGAAAGACTCCCAATTTAGATTAGATTCTTCTAGGTGGTTAAGGGAGGGGCAAAAACTTTCTCTTGAGACTACAGAGTCTTGGTTGCCTTCAACTCAAAATAATCATGTCAAAGTGGTTCATCTTGGGGTGGTCCACCTTTGGTCCCTAGAGTCTTTGAAGATCCTCACCAACTTCCATCTGGAAAACATGCCTTAGATAGAACTGCCCTCCATTGGGTTATCTCTGCTAAAAAGAGAAAGCCTTTCAGATCTGGACATTGACTAATGATCTTTCCTTGTGTTTTAAAAATAAAAATGGTGGTACATTAGGTTATCTCCTCTTGAATGTTTGGTTTTTACAGGATTTAGATGATCATGAATTCTCTCCACATTGAAGTCTACACAATTGCAGTATGATTTCTTTTAATGTATCCTTATGGTGGAGAAATGACATTTGTAAGAACTGGATATTGGGACGTAGATGTGCTCCCCTTAATGGATAAAAGAGAATTAATCAGAAATCTGAAAAATAGTGGATGCTTAATTCCACCTATCTTTTTCCTGGAAACATCCCATATCTTAGCTCAAATCAGACTCTCAACAGTCAAACTCATTTATTGCCTCAAGTACATAGAAATAGAATATGCTCCTACAATCACTCACGTAATTCCAATAATCAGATTATCAGGTCCTCTGAAGAGGACTACATTTTTGATCATGAGATTTCTTCTTTTGAAGTGGATAAAAGCCCGGGGAGTAGTCCCACTTATGCCTTGGTCTGTAAGGTTCCTGGTATTTCTGTGGCACCAATGTTTACTCCAATCTTCCTATTATATGGAAGGACTATGTTGTTATCCTTGCCCCTGATGCTAGAAAGGCTCTTCCTTCCACTACTCATATACCAAATTTTGGATCCTTCTCTTATCAATCAAAAAGGCTTTGGAAAAGCTAGGAAGATTATACTTACAGACAGATGTCAACCAATAACCCAGTTGTAGACAGAAAGTGTCTTGGTCATGCCCTGCCCAAGACTTCTTTCCTTGGATTGGAGTATCAGACTTGGTAAAGGCAATATGTAACTCATCCATAATCATGGCCACCACATTCAGTACTTTTGTTCAAGCATTTGAGTATCAACAAACTCAAATTGATAGCCTGGCAGAAGTTGTCTTACAAAATAGAAGGGCAGTTGGTATCCTAATGGACCAACAAAGATGTATTTGTGCCCTATTATAAGAATGCTGGGTTTTTTTTATTTGTTTGTTTGCTTTTATTAACATATAATGTATTATTTGTTTCAAGGGTACAGGTCTGTTATTCACCAGTCTTATACAATTCACAGCACTCATCATAGCACATATCCTCCCCAATGTCCATCNGTTTTTTTGTTTGTTTGTTTGCTTTTATTAACATATAATGTATTATTTGTTTCAAGGGTACAGGTCTGTGATTCACCAGTCTTATACAATTCACAGCACTCATCATAGCACATATCCTCCCCAATGTCCATCACCCAATCACCCCATCCCTCCCACCCCCCCTCCCCTTCAGCAACATGGATGAAACTAGAGGTTAATATGCTAAGCAAAATAAGTCAATCAGAGAAAGAAAATTTTCATATGATCTCACTGATGAGGAATTTGAGAAACAAGACAGAGGATCATAGGGAAAGGGAGGGAAAAATGAAACAAGATGAAACCAGAGAGGGAGACAAACCGTAAGAGACTCAATCTCAGGAAACTAAGAACGTTGTTTTTATGTTACTCAATCTGGCAAAATAACACAAGAACTAAAAACTGTAAAGGATATTATCAACCTATTAGCAGAGGTAGAACACATGCTAGGACTTGGAGATTACTTCTATCTCTTTAGTTGGTTATCATCAGGAATAGATCATGGTTAAGAAGGATGGCACAAACTGATTTATTACTTTAATCTTAAGATGTACGGTGAGGTTGATCAAAGGCTCACAAGAAGTTGTAATCACTGCTATAACTCGCCCAACTGCACATCTTATGTTTGCACAGATGACCAAGTTAGAGGCTTTTCACTGGGATGGATTTATGGACCAAAAGAACTGAAAGAAAGGAATTAGCAGTTGTCTTTTTCACAAGCTTCTGGCACCACACCTCACACCCCTTCATCCATCACCAAGGGACTAAATGGAACTGGAACAGGTAATGAAACCATTCTGGCCTGGAGGGATTGAGGTTTTCTCCAGGAAGTCATGAGCAAAGAGGAAAACAACTTGAGAAAAGTTGCCAATGATGACTCCATTTTTACTCAGGACTCCATCTTGTTACAGTATGAAATATGAATTTTTACTGGCCTTGCCAACTCACCAACAATTGATAGAAGGTTTTACTTCCTTAGAACTACTCTATCACACTGATAAGTTTACTGAGCCTGTAGATACTTAATAAGCATTCATAACATCCCGGATCAATGCCCACTATCCAGGAGGTTTTTAGGTTATTGCTAATTGCGCTTTATGTTTATCACCTTGTTAAGAAAGTTTATCTAAAACGTTTATAAGCATCTGCTCATTGTCACTCAGTGAACTGATTCACCTAAATCTCCAGGCAGTTTAACAAAGCCCCAGATGACGATATGACCTAAGAGCCATTTCCTAACTGCCACCTTGTTCTTCCATGTGGCCTGACTCTAATGAAAGTGACTCCTTAAAACAAACCATCAAAGATTTAAAAATCTTCCTGATGTGGGATAGGATTTGCTGGGACAGGTCTATCCCAGTGACATGGGACAAAACAATAGTTGATCAGATGTTTTGAGAGAAAATTCTTGATCAAAAGGGGGAAATATGAAAAATGAAATGAATTTATGTCAAGGAGTTTTAATATGGAGCCAGGAGGCCACTGAGAAGATGGGCCTTTTGTACGTACTCACCAGAGGAACCATGAAATTTCAAACTGGGCCAGACTGCAAGTATTCCAAGGACACAGCCTAAAGACCTAGCAACTTGCTACAGTAGGAGACTTTGCTTAGTGATAGTCTTAGCAACCAATTATATTCAATCAAGATTAGTTTTCTGCCACCATACCAATCAGAATTCTTTGTAGATAACATCTTGCATAGCATTCCCTTTTGTCTTTAAGAACCCTTGACTTTTGTTACCTGAGCGAGATTGGGGGGGGGGAGAGGTGCACAGATGACTATTTGGATTATTGTCCAAAAATCGGTGTTCCCTGAATTGCAATTCTGAGACCCCAAATAAATGATTTTAGCTTTTTTGGTGAACAAATTACAGCTCTGGAACAATGCACATCTTACCTAACCAAATGACTCCCAAAACTTTAAGGTGGTACCTGGGCATCGAATTTTCGGTGGGTTTACTGTCCACCCTCTCCCTCACAGATGTTCCCAGCAAGAGGCCAGGAAGTGTATGCAGACTTGGCTTGTATGGCTATGGGACCTGGGGTGGGAGTGGGGATTTCTCGGACAGGGCAGGAGGCAGAGAAAATGACCCCACGTCCTGCCTGAAGGCAGTGTCTGCAGGGTGCAGGGGTGAGCAGAGGGGAGTTCAAAGTACTCATTCTCTGATGCACTGGATTAACCTAGCCTGCAGGGAAGTTTGGCCCATGAAGGGGAACTCCCCAGGCCTATGGGATCCTGGCCTTTTGCTGGAACTTGGCTGCTGCATCAATAAGCCAGCAGCATACATGCTTTTATCCCGGATGGCTCCTGGATTGGGGGTTGTCCTGCTAGCTGGGGTTGTTGGTCATCGCTGTTGCTCTGGTTTTCCTTTGCACAGAGGGTGGGACAACAGCGACAGTTCATCAGTTTCACTGTCATAACATCCTCCGCTTTGCTCTCCTCACTTTCGCTGAGGTTCCACCTCTAAGTATCCTAATCAGGCTCTGTCACAAGCACTCAGGCCTTAACCCGGGGCAGCTTGAGCACCCTCCTAGTCATGCAAAGCAGCATGCTAAGAGCTGCAAAGCTTCCTGCTCTCCCACTTTGGCTGCCAGCCCCCAGGTGTACACACATCCCTCTAGAACCGCGGCTCTTCCAGCTCTCCAGCTCCAGCCTCCAGTCAGGCATCAGCAGCCAACGCACCGGCTCTCAGGAGAGGGCAGCCGGTTGCTACAGCCAGTGCTCGCTCGCGCTGTTCCTCACACCAGCACGTTAGGCCAGCTGGCACTTTCGGGGCATCCCTGTACTGTGGGGATCCATCAGCATCTAACGTACCGGCCCGCCTTCGGCACGCAGAGCTCAAAGGCCCACTCTGGATTTCCCTCGCAGACGCCATTTTCCCAAGACCCGTTCCTCTGAGGGCCGCGCTGGGTCTCCCGTTGCTGGTTGGCCACCTCGGAGATTCTGAGTGAAATGGGAAACCGGCTTCACACCCGGGGAGGGGGGGCACAGAGTCGGAAGAAAGACGCGGGCCGCTTCAGACTGCCAGGCAGCAATTTCGATAAGCAAGGGAACTTACCTAGGTGGCGCGGCCCGAGCAGCAGCGGGAGAGGGAGACCTCCACACCGGCCGCCCGACTCTGAGGGGTTTGTATAGAGAGGCCGGAAGGGGCTCGGTCACGTGTCCCAGCCAGCTGCTCTCAATGACACAGCGCCCTCTCAAAGCTGCAGAGCTTGAAAGTGGATCCAGCTGCGGGAACAGTGTCGGGAGCCTCCTACTGCCTGGGTCCAGCTCTGGGGTTCACCGGAGGTCCTATCTTCTCCGCCACCTCCTCCGGTATTTACTGTGTTATTTAAAATTCCAGCGTCTTCTTTGTATCTTGTTTTTCTTCAGTCTTGACTCTTTCTCTTCCATATGAGTTTCAGAGGTTAATTTGTCAACATTCATAAATAATCCTGCTTCAGAGTTTTATTGGAATTGATCTATCTAAAATAGAGCATTAAGTTTTCCCACTCATTAATTTATTTAGACTTATTTATATTTTTTCATTATGCTTTGCAGTTTTATTCATGAAGGTCTTACATATCTTTTGGGGCATGTATTCCTAGATGCTCTGTAGTTTTTGTTGATTTTGTGGGTGAGATGTTTGTTCTGTTACATTTTTTTATTACTTTTTTTTTTAGTTGGTCATTACAGAGGTATGAGAACCCTGTTTATTTTCCTTTGTGGATCTTTTATCAAATAACCCTGGAGAATGGTTAATTTGAGTATCCTGTTGAATTTCCATTGTAGAATTATCTGTAATAATCTGTAATTAACCTGTAATTATCTGAGAAGTATTACATGGTACCTGCGTTTCTTCCATGCTAATTCACATAGCTGTTCTTTTAAACAGAGCGGTTAAGAGGACAGCCTTGAAATTATACTTCCTGAGCTCCAACTCTTATCAATTGTGAGATCTTGAGCTTCCTACTTCAGTATTCTCATCTGTATAGTGAAGATAATAATTCAAATAATTCACATATTTTTTTGTGATATTACATGAGTTATTTGTAAATCACTAGAAACAGTACTCCACAAATAAGTTTGTGGTAAATAATGTTATCACCACTATTATTGTTGTTGTCCTTGTTATGGTTAAAGCATACATTGTCATGTAGAAAGGAAGGCTGTGATCACTGACATCATTGTATTTTCTCAAAAAGAAAAAGTGCTATAAGCTAACATCATGTTTTACAAAGTAAGAGTATCAAATTCTACAGCTTATTTAAGTATTGGATCAGATCTAAAATCTTTTCCTAACAAAATTTACTGGCTCTCGAGCAAATGCTCACCTGTGGACATTGTTGGATTATCGGGAAATCCAAAAGAGAATGGTAGGTTGTGTGCCAGTTGTTATAAGAAAATATCAGTTTATCCCCCTGCTCGTTTGGTTTCCAAAAAATGAGGAGCTTTCTTCAACACACAGTCAGTATAGAAATTCGATTTTCACTCACTGGTCAGAGAGTATGGTCTAATTTTTCTATCATCTAGCTCTAAACAAAAACCTGGCTGAGAAAATTCCATTTAGGAAAAATAAAGTATTCACTATTTTTGGTATTTTTAAACTGTTATTAAAACAAATTAGGGGGCACCTGGGTGGCTCAGTGGGTTAAACATCCGACTTGTGATTTCGGCTTAGGTCATGATTTCAGGGTCGTGAGATTGAGCCCCACATCTGGCTCTGTGCTCGGTGTGGAGCCTGCTTAAGATTCTCTCCCTTTGCATGCCCCCTAGAAAAACAAAAAACGAAAAACCCCAAAAAACCCACAACAAATTAGATCACCTGAGTTTGCCGTATAAGTTTGGTTCATAGAACCACCTTCATTCACTTGCATTAAATAATTAACCAAGTGTGGTTTTGTGAAATGACCGTGTGTTTGCTGTAAAAATGTTACCAAGTATACTGTCCACCAATCAAATAGGATCTGTTATATACACTCTCAAATGAAAAATTCAACCTCAAATTTATAATTGGAAAATATTTTTGTCTCATGTAGTGAATTATTTGGGTTCTTCTTCCCCTCTCTTATTTGGTGTGTTTAAACTTACCTTTTGGGGCACCTGGGTTTCTCAGGCAGTTAAGCTTCTGCCTTTGGCTCAGGCCCTAATCCCAGGGTCTTGGAAGTGAGGCCCTCATTGGGCTCCCTGCTCAGTGGGGAGCTTGCTTCTCCCTCTCCCTCTGCTCCTCTCCCCCGCTCATGCTCTCTCTCTCTCTTTCTCTCTCGTGCTCTCTCTCAAATAAATAAATGAAATCTTTTTAAAAATATTAAAGGAAATAAATATACCTTTTGTCTGGATGTTAAGAAGTCTAGACCCAAATTTGAAGCTCAGTCATGTAACATTAACCACTATGGTTATCCTATTTTTTTTCGGTCTTTATTTTCCTTTCCTATTTCCTATTCATCTGTATTAACCATTCCAGTGTCTTCTTTTTTAAGCTCAGTGAATTTTTTGACAGAACTATAATATGAACTCAGGAATTAAAACCTTAACCGTCAGGCTGCCTTATCAAATGTCTATCAAGGCACAGGAGCTGCATGAAGGAACTTCTAAATCAACCACAATAAAAGCAAAATAAAAATAACACAACACCACTATAAACTAAGGGATTTTATTTTTTTTTTACATTTTCTTCTGTGACTAAACTTTTCATCTGAAGTTTGGAACACATAAGTTATATATATTTTAATACAGTTAATTTGCATGTATACTTAAAGATTTAATTGTTGAGTTAAAAGTTACCTGAATTATCTTTTGTTTTAGTGGGTAAAGTCAAGCATAGTCCTCATTCTCTTCTCAGCTAGTATAGCTATTTCTAAAATGTTAGCATGGAGCTTTTATAAAGAAAACATCTTTGCAGCCAATATACATTGACTTTTTCCACCCTAATACTCTCTTCAACTTGTAGCAGGGACCCTAATTTCTTTTAACTGAGCAAAGTTTCTTTAGCTCCCTGAGGAAGATGGTGCAAGTTGGAGCCAATTTCCCATGATTAATGAACACATCTTTTTCCATGGAACAACTCAAAATTGCCATGTATATTGCATGAAGTGTATTCATCTCACAGAGGAAGAAGAGGACTTGAAAAAAGATTTTAAAAAACAAAGAATTCAAATTGGCTCAGTTTGGTAGTTAAAATTCTGGGCAGACTAGCAGAGACAACTGACTTTGATTTTTTTTTTCCATATGTCCTTCTCTTCTGTATTCTTTGCCTTGAAATTATTCAGGATATCTACTTGCAGCAATAAGGTGAGACCAAGAGATTGTCAGTTCCTTTTCCGGCCAATGAAGAACTCCCCGTGTGTCGATTAAAGTACAAGTTTTCTCTCCTGTATTTACTGCTCTAATGACCTGAACCATTTGCTGAGGCCTTGCTTAGCAGCCATGAGCAGCAGCAGTGGTGATTTGGGGCTCTCACCATGTGTTATGTCTTGCTGATGTGGTTCAAAGAATCAGATATTCTGAACATCATTCAATTCACCATAGCTGTAAGGATGGAACCTAAGGGGAAGAATGACTAGAATAACTTGGTACCCAGTGCAATTGGATACCTGTTTGGCTCTTGTCTTGACTCTATCTTCTCTTTTAAGAAAAGTGATCAGAGTAGATTGTATAGAGAAAGAATGCCCAGAAGGTTGAACACTGACATGCATATTCGTAAGGCCTTCAGTTTCTCAGTAATAAGGCTTGCTTATCTATCTTTGGCTAATTAATTAAGTCCACTTAAAAAATAAAGCATTGTTTCCTTAAAGAACACATACAAAGTTGTCATTAATTCACTAATCTTGACTCTCTTGGTTCATTCATTCATAATCCAACATGTATTTGCATCTATGTGCTGCAAACTAGGCTAGACACAGGAATGCAGCAGTAGAGACAATCCAGTCCCTGCACTTAATGCAATTTAGGTACCAGCAGAAAGATAGATTTTGAACAAGCCAATGCCCAAGAGTTGAGTAATATGAGATGGAAGTACAAAGTTCAATAAGAGCTTACAGCAAAATGTTTTAGGTTAAACTTCCCAGAAGCAGACTCTGAGCTAAGAATTATTGTACCAGGCAAGTGCTCTGCAGAGAAGCCAGAAATTAAATGAAGGAAGCATAAGAAGTGAGAAGAAACGAAGCAAGGTCATAATTTCTGGAGGTACCTTCAGCCTGATGCTGCAAGGGAATCCCGGAGTGTAAATTTCACCCCAGAGTTTGTGCTGAGACAAGGCCATGGGCATGGTGAGAACGTAAAATCCAGGTACTTCCAGCTCTCTGTCCAAGTGGCTCAGGGAGCCTGAGAACAGTGGGCCAAAGAAGAGTCACAGGTGTAGGCCATTGGAGGCAAAACGCATAAAAAGCTGAGAGGTGGGCAGACAGAGACTATAAAAGGGATCCAAGCAGGATCTGGGTACAACATGAACAATTTCCAGTAGTGTTGCCTCCTGGACATTGTTCTGATCATTTGCATCTAACATTTAAGTCACAGCTTCTTCCAGATGGTGGTCATCATAATTTCTAGGGGAAAATGTACAAGAATTAACAGGATGAACTACAACCCTTGTTGCTGCAGTAGGTCCCAAGGCTCTATCTGATTTTCATTATCTTTTTCCTCCGTCACCTATTTTCAATTCCTCTCAATCTTAGCTAGCACTTCTGCTAGTCCAGGTGGCTTACCAGGTGGTATGACTTGGATTTTCCTCTTTGCTTTTCAGTTTTGGAAATTTTTATTGTCCTGTCCTTAAGCTCAGAGGTTCTTTCCTCAGCTATATCAAGGTTTCTAATGAACCCATCAAAGGTATTCTTCATGTCTGTACCAGTGCTTTTGATAACTAGTATTTATTTTTGATTCTTTTGAATTCCATATCTCTGTGTTTACATTTGTTTACATTATCCATCTTTTCCTGTATGTTATCTACTTTTTTGCATTAAATCCCTTAGCATATTAATCATTGTTGTTGTTTTTTTTAATTCCCAGTCTAGTAATTCCAACATTTCTGTCATTTCTTACTGGTTCTAATGCTTTTTCAGTCTCACCAAACCATGTTTTCTTTTTCTTTCAGTATGTCTTGTAAACTTTTTAAAAAATTTTTGAAAGGTGAACATGACATACCAGATAAAAGGCTCCTACTAATGTAGTGATGAGGTGTGAGGACAAGGGGAAGCAGTCTGGGGTCCTGTGAGTAGGTCTCAGTCTTACAGTGAGGCTGAGTTCCTGAACTATGAGTTTTATCAGAATTTCTCAAATTTGTCTTCCCTCAGGTGAGACAGAATGGTTAGGGGGCATTTGGGTATTTCCCTTCCTTAGTAGGCTGGGCTGTGATAAAACTCCAGCAGGTTAGGCTCAGGTGAAATAGTTTCTCCTCAGGGCAAGCCTTACTACAAACAGAATGCTCTGGCAAAAAGAGATTTTTCTCTGATGTTCACTGTGAGGACCTGGTAGAGATTCTGGAGGTAAAACTCACAAAAGTTTGTGGGTATCCCTACGACTGGGTCCCCTAAAGTTTTAAACTCTCATACTTGCCTTCCCTGAGGTTCCAGCAATTCATCAATTACAGGTCATGTTTTCCAACACCGGCACAAGTTCTCATGGTGGTTTCTGCTCATGGATTTCTTTTCCAGTGAGTTGTGATTCTGGGCATTCATCTGTCTGTTTCCCCAATTTTGAGAGCATCCATCTGTCCTGTGACCTTGCTTCTCTAAGAGATCTGAGAAAAGTTGACAATTTTTCAGTTTGTTTAGATTTTTACTTTTTGTAATGGAGTGATGGCTTCTGAGCTTCTTATGTGCCAGACAAGAAACCAGAAGTCCAATCTCCACTTTTCGTTAGACTTCTTGCTCCACAGAAGCAAGAACTTCTTGCTCTTTGGCATGTGTTTTACAAGTGGTGACATTTCCATTCTTCTGGTTGCTTATACCAAAACCCTTAGAGCCATCTCTGACTTCTCTTTCTCTTTTCCTCACATCAGTCTGTAGGCAATTCCCACAACATTACCTTTAAATGTATCTATTATCCCACCACTTCTCCTCGTCTCCACAGCTGCTGTTCTGGTCTGTGCCACCATGTTGTCATGCCTGGAAATGGCAGCAGCTTCCCATCTGACCTTCCTGGGAGCCTTGTCCTGACTGTGTGCGGTAATCACAGAGCAATCAGAGTGAACCCATCACAGCTTAACTTAGATCGTGTCACTCCTACTTCAAAATGTCCAACGTCCAAAGGCTTTCCATTCTCCTAAGAGTAAAGTCCAAAGTACTTAGGGGGTTTGTGAGTCCCTTTATTATCTTCTGACCCTTTCTCTTATTACTTTTCTCCTTGCCCACTCCATTATAGGAATGCCAGCCTTCTTTTCCTTCCTGAACTCAGGAGATGTAATTCCACCTTATGTCACTTGCACTGGCTGTCTCTCTGAGAATGCTCCTTTCCTTGCTATTCCCACTGCTAAGCTCTTCCTCTCCTTTAAGTCTTTCCTCACCACCCTGTATGAGTCTAACTGCATCCCTGGGTATTCTGCCTTTCTGGGCTCCATTTTATTATTTTTACCATAGCACTAATCACCTTTTTATATATTAACACTGAATTTGCTTTTTATTTACTAGATTGCATATAGGATATAAACTCATGAATTCAACAGCATTTTTTGCTTTGTATTCCAAGTGCCCAAACAGTGCATGGAATGTAGTTGGTGCTCAATAGGTGGTAGGTTTTTTTTAATAAATAAATTAGTTATTGTGGTGTTCAAATGGATCTTTAAAAATCTCAACTGCAAAATAACAGTTCAAGTTATTTAACATAGCAGCCAAAGGAACAAGTTGTGTCCAAAAAAAGTCAATGGGACTTGAATGAGATACAACCTTTCCAGTGTCCAAAAACAAAGAAACTGAAGTGATAAGCAACAACAGAAACAAAATCCCATAAAACCAACAAATAACAACAACAAGGGACAACAAAAATCCATCATTCTGCTGCCATAGTGTGTTTTATCACTGTAACTGTTGATTTACATTATAAATTCTTCTATACAAAATTATTCCCATGGCAAGATGTTCAATTTCTAGCTTATGATATGAACCCACAAAGCAACATCACAACCACCCCCAAGCCACAAAAAAACACAACAAACAAAACTTGGTAGCATGCAGATGATTATATACATGACTATAAATAAGAAAGTAATACATACGAAGGTATACATTATACTCATTTTAAAATTAAGCCATTTATAGCAAAGAAGCAATTTCATGAGTACTAATGCTTTAAAAATACTACAATGTAACTTGTTTTTTGCAATCAGCATTTGAAATTAAATACTTATAGCATACTGACACTTTATATGCACACGTTAGCTTATTATGTCAGTTCTGATTTCATACAGAAAGATTTCAATCCTGAGTGAAAGATCAGTGGTATCCAATGGGGATTGTCTTTAATTATCATTTCTTTCACAGTCTAAAAGGACTGCTCTGACTAAAGAAGCAACTAACATTTTATTTTGACAGTTATTTGAGTTATAATAAAGAATAAGAGGCTCTTACACAACACATTTATGGTTTTGGAGAAGCAATCTGTTGAGAACTGCATTTTGTGTAGCTTCAGTTGAGTTCAGTGGGGTCTTTACAATAGAGGGGAAAAAAGGGAGTTATTAGAAGATACGTAAGTCATTTCATTTTTAAAGTGGTACTTTTGGTCTTTGATCACACTGGAAACTCTATCTCTTTACATTCCAGTCTTCCTACTTGGAATGAATCACTTCTTTTTTCACTGCTAAGTCAACCCTTCTTTATTTTTAATTCCTCCTCCAAAGTTGTCCAAACAGTAAATAATAATAATTATTATTATAAATAATAATAATAATTATTATTATTAGTTATTTTTATTAGTGGGTATGTGTGTATGTTTTGGAAGCAACTCTTGTGAAGGCTCTTGTCTCTCTCTCCCCTCTCTCCTCCTTTAGGCACAACTCTGAAATTTGTCTTGGATGTCTCTACAAGTTCACGTCAATTACTCCATGATGACAGACCCCATTGCCACTTTTCAAGCTCCTCACTTAATGTACCAAAGCTCTATGGGTTTAGGACTAAATGAAGTGGACTTTGGTGCTCTCTTTGTATGTATGTGGCTTTCTCTGTTACCCAAAGACAGCCCACGTTAAGTCCCAATTCCTTATAAGGGTTTAATTCCCCCCCCACTCCTCTTAACAGTAACCACCATGGAATTGGAATGGATGGCAGGTGGGGCAGCAAACAAAAGTGAGCAGGAGACCCCACATTATACTTAAGATTTGGTTAATGTGTCGAGCTTGCCTTTTTTTTTTTTCTTAGAAATGACATTCTTAAACTGAGTCTGTGGGCCCTTTCTGGGTCTGAATGGACCACAGTGGATTATCTGAGCCTTGGGAATATGTACGAACATTTTGTGAATTTAATGAGGCGTTTTTCAAAATCCCCCAAAGGTCAGTAATCATAGCAAATTAGCTTTCTGTCACCTCATAAAAAATATGTTTAGTTTGCCCATCTGCCAGTCTTGTGGACGTGCTGGGAAATATCTGATTTCTGTAATTTTTGGTTCAAACTGGAGCAATTCTCCACTTCTGCTGCCACCCCTAACACCACGTCCAGGCAAAGGACTTGAAGGTTAGCTAGTTGCTGCAGGAGGTAATATCTGATGATGTCCAGGTGTACCGATTTGGAGGGAGGCCGTGCTGGACTTAAGTCCCACCTCTACCACTTTCTGACTGACTAGCCTTGCTCAAGTCACACAGCATAGCTAAGCCAAAGTTATGAAATAGATGTAAGGTGTGTACCTATCTCATAGAGTGATTGTGAAGAATGTGGAAAAAGTATGGGAAAGAACATGCTTCAGAATAAAAACAAGTACTTAAAAATATATCGATGGACTGATTGGCTGAATCACCCCTTATATCTCTTCCTTGACTTTTACATATCCTCAGAAACACTGTGAGGAAATAACAGCTCAAAACTGGGTCCACACAGAAAATGTCCCCTGTACCTACAGATCTTTCCAGTCCTCTCACATAAAGCAGAAGACACCCTCTAAGAACCGAGAACTAGGTATTTAGAAATACATATGTATGCTTTATGTGCCTTTAACAAACTCAGATTCCCCTAGATTGGGTCCTTTATTTCATAAATTTGTATGTTTAAAATATTAATAATAGCTTATAAACACATTTAGGGGAAACAGTTTTATTCATCTTTTTTTGCAATCAAACACATTATCTTATATTAAGATTTAAACAACACCTACTGAGTTCTGATATTGTGGGAGGCACATGTAAGTATTAAATATTATGAAGTATTAATGTGTTAAAATATCTTTAGAACAAAAGTGAGTGAAATAATTTCAGTGGTTAAGAGTCACTGCCTTTAAAAGACAAGATCTTTCTTAAATGTCAGTGTTATTGGGGAGTCCAGGTGTCTCTGTATTAAAGAGAATTGGAAAGAGATGAAACTTTCCAGCTGGTTGGTCCTGGCTTCAATATTCAACCATTTTAATGGTAGATTTTCAGGCCAAGTGCTCAAAGTCTTTGTGCTGGTGCCAGCGGCAGGTGTCTCACCTTAGCCACCGAATTCCACTGTACCCTCAGTTCTGAGAAAACTTGATTGCCAATCATTGGCTTAGGGCAAAATAACAAGTCTTGTCCTTAAGGGAGAAAATTATTTCCAGTTGGAATAAAACGGGAGCCTTTCTTCCACCTGCCTGATGCCATCATCCTGCTATATATAATTGGATCCTCTATGTTGGCTTCCTTGTCACCATCAACTTCTTTCTTAGTCTATACCTTTAACTTCCCCTGAGCCTCACAGATATCTGTACAGACAAACCCACATATGAGCTCCATCTCAGCTGGAATTCCTGCCTGAGGGAGGAAATACATCAGTCCTATCCCACCGCTCCGATCACGTGACTCCGTAGCAATCAGATGCAGCGTTTCATAGCACAGGGGCATGCCTTTGAACCTGTTCCATGGGGCCACACTTGTATTTAAATTTCTCACCTTTCTTCTAGAACTGAAGGCTATCATTGATGACTGGGTTCTCGTTTAATAGTTTATCCAAAATACTTTTCATTGTAATATATTTTGATATTATTTTGTAGAAATTTTGGCCATGTTGGATTGGATTTGGCCTAGGGATAGAAATCAGATTAATCTTCAGCATTTTATTTTTTTTCAGGAAACTGAAGAATAAGGCTTTTCTAGTTTGTTTCTATTTTAGTAAATGGCCCTATCATATATGGGTTTGATTCTGTTTTAAGAGATCCACTAGATTTTGATTAGGAACTGTATAATTGCTCATGGTTCAGTTTAATTCAAGTAGTTAGATGGGGGCTTTTTGTTCAGATGGTTAGAGCAGTTCTGTTCTCCAGCCTCTACCTGCATCACAAATATATGACATCAAATTAAGGGTGTTTCACATTCCTGACCAGGGAGGCCTGGTACTATGCAGTTGTAAAGTCACAGATGGCACACCTATGCCTTGAAAAACAGTCTTAGAAAAAAAAGAAATAGATGTCTTTTTATATGGAGGGGTTGTCTTCCTTCAAAGAGCAGGAATCTGGTGTTTTCATGGATTTTTGCTTTTTTGGGTAAACATTACAAGAAGAGATAAGACCTTTTCATGTTCTTCAGAGGGCTCCACTTGTTCCTCCATTGCTAGCATAAATCAAAAGGCTGAATCCCCCAGAGACACACACACAAAAATATAAACGTGGCAAGTGGCCACAAGAGCCTCAGAGTGTCACTCTCTGGGAAACCACAGATTAAGGAAGCACTGCAGAGAGGGGTGGGACTGGAGCCACAGTGTCTGCCGTCTCTCTCCTGGCAGCAGATAGGGCATCAGTGAGCTAAGGGACTCTAGGGGCTTGGAGTACAGAAGTTTGCATGTCCTATTGGCTCTGACACCCAAGATCAAAAGGTGGGGAAGCCAGAACTCTTTGTCCAGGCCTTCCTTCTTGGATTATGGTCTAACTAGAGAGCCTCAGAGATTGCTCAGTGGAAAGTCATGGCTCTTCGCATGAGTGAAGAATAAGAACTGAGAGCGCATTAAAGCTTTTTTGGTCATGAAGTTGTTGATTTTATTCTGGTTCTTCTGGGATCTTCAGGATAAACATCCTGAGTAATCCTGACCTATCAGTCTAGAAAACACTGGGAAAGCAAAATCCAAATGTTTATGGCTTTAGTGGCCTCATTTCCCACAGTTTAGGGAGCCATTCTGGAAAAGAGACATTTTTTTAAGGTACAAATAATGGAGCACACAGTTCTGAGACTCTCCCAAAAAGACCATCTACCCCCAAACTGTTTTCTGACTACCAAAACAAGAACACAAGCATGGCTTTGTTGGTAATGTTACAGAAAAAGGTTAGAGAAGCGCTATTACAGCATGTATGTATTTTCTGGTGCTGATACATCTTCCTGAGGACTCTCTATCAGGTAAAGTGGCCCAAACTAGGAGTCAGGAGACTTTGTGACAGTTTCTTCAAATATGTATGGCTGATTCAGTGGGTGGAACATGTGACTCTTGATCTCAGGGTCTGAATTTGAGCCCCATGTTGGGACTTAAAAAAATACATTAAAATATATTTATCTATTTATCTTTCTCTCTCTATTTATCTATGTGAAATTGAGCAAGTCAGTTCACTTCTCTGAGTCCTAGATTCCCCTCATATGTAAAATGAGAAGGTTGGCGCAGTTAATTTTAGGTTCTTTAAAATCTTGTGTTGTACGTGTTTGTGTGTGAGTGTATCTTCTTTTAATAAATTTTCTGAGTATCTAAAAGAAAATGAGGTTACTAATATTCCCACATTATTGCCGTGTCATTATTGTCATCATCATAATTTTCTTCCCCAAAGAAAAAATCGTATAGCACTCTTGACGTCAAAAAAGTAAGCTCCCAGCTGGTAGGGCAGTGAAATGTTTATTTATTTTCGATTTACAAATCTCCCTCACCTGTTTGATATTTTCTTTCCATATTCTCATCTGGTAGCATATATTTTGTTTCTGTTCTGTATTTGGTTACCATATTCCTATCTGTTCAGAAGGTAGCAGAATATTGTCAGAAACAGGATAGCATAATTGCTAAAAATGTGGACTTCCTGGTCAGAAAGACCAGATACAGAGTCCTGTTTCTAAAACTTACTGGCTATTTAAATGATTAAAACCTTCTAAGTTCAGTTGCCTTATTTATAAAATGGGTATAATGATGATAACTATGTGGTAGAGTTGTTATGTGACTTGAATGAGATAATGCTTGTGAACAATTTATTGTAATGCGTGACATGTAGCAAGAGCTCAATAAATACTAGATTTTTGTTTATGCCAGAAGTTCTCAACTCTAGCTATACAGGAGAATCACCTGGGAAGTTTTTAATACATTTAATACATTGCAATGTTTGTGCTCCACCTTAAGCTAATTAAATTAGTACTTCTGAGGTTGGAATCAGGCCATAGGTATATTTTGAAAGTTTCCTGGGTGATTCTGTGTGTGACAATGGTTGAGAACCTCTGCTATTTGCTGAGGGTCATATAGGATTCAGAGAGGGGATGATTCTTTTGGCCTCTCATGTACATATGACTATTAGACAAGATCCACATAGCTGATACAGTCCTCCCCAAAGACACAGGAGAGAGGCCTTTGTTAATCACTACAGTGTCAATCCTTAACTAGTCTCTGGCTGGTGCCCCAGAGGCCAAGGTCATTATGTAGTAGCAAGAAAACAAGACATGTGCTGAAGAATCTATTTTAGCTTGTAGACTCCAACATATTGTTCTGAATTTTGTAATCTCTGGTCTTGAGGGGATTTTTCACAATCTTTCCGGTCCTATTGCTATTAAAAAAACAACATGATAAAAAATAATCTCTCAAAACTGTGAGAACTATGTAAGGAAGACATTTTCCTAAGTGTGAGGGAAGATGGATTTAGGTCACTAGGGGTTTCAGTATGGTATTTCACTGGCCGCTGGTCCCCTGGTCCAACTCTGAGCACAGAACAGACCTGGTGAAGTTGATTAAATTCTGGGGGACTTTCCCTCAAGTGATGGCAATCAAGTGCCACTTTGGCAGCCCTAGCCTTGGGGAAAGCTCTTTCCAGGCTCTAGCCTCTACTCCTATAACCCTAAAGGGGTTTTAAGTTTGAGTTTGTTTGAATAGGTAAGGCAAGTGCCAGTCTTCTCTAGAAGTTTTCTCTTCATTTCTTTTTAAAATTTAAATCCAATTAGCCAACATATAGTACATCATTAGTTTTGGATGTAGTGATGTAGTCTCTAGAAGTTTTCTAAGACATGTGGCTATACTTTGCCAGGGCTCACCTCAAATAGGTTTCTGAACCTCTAACAGAAATTCAAATAAATGAAATGACACCTCTTGATTGGAATGGGCTGAACCAGCACATACCCACTGAGGTAAGAAAACTGCACACATAATGTAGTCTGGTGGGCTCTGACCCTTCGCTTTAACCACAGGAGGCTCGGAACATTTCTGTCACAGGCTCCAAATGCATGCATTCCATCCTTATTGGAGAGTGGGCTTTGAAGGCTATAGTGAAAGTATGGAGTGGAAGGAACTAGGGTGCCTGTAGATTCAAGGAAAGAAGGCGGCAGTGAGAAGACCTAAATGCCTTCAGGGGGCAGGTGGAAAAGAAAGTGGTGCTTTAAAGTTGGTGCCTTACCTCCCCAGCAGCACTGCCCCTTCTGGGTTGAAAATCAGATAGTGCCAGTGGACCTGTCCGAGGTACAGAAGTAACTCAAGGAGGACCTATCAGAGTTTTTCTTGGAGATCGATATCAACGATGAAATCTAGATGCTGATGGTGACTATCCACAAGTTGAGAATATGCAACAAACATGGAAGTTAGGAGGAGAGAGAGGGAGGGAGAGACCTGAGGATTCCTCTGTGCCTGAAACTGGCCCACCCTTTGGTCTTCCCAAAACTGTGAGCCATTTGGTTCCCTTTTTAGACCAAGGGAGGTGAATAGGGTTTCTGACCCAGAAAGCACCGATACAAGCAGTTGACAGTTTGACGAGAATTGGCCCTCCACGTGGCAGTAACAATAGAATCTTTACCTTCACATTTCCTTGCATAGGCTGCCTCTGTTAACAGCAAAGTCCTTGAGCAGTACAGTTCACAGAACTATTGCCTCTGTAGGCATTTTTCTATGGTCTGTTCTGCACATTTATTCTGCTCTGGTGGATTGAAAGCTCCTCAGTTGCATTCCCAATTTAGACCCAGAACACCTAAATTCAGGGCCTATCAGGCCTTGTTCCTACCCACTTTCATTCTTTTCTGCTGCGGCAGCTTCCTCAGTTAAGTGCTGCCTCGTAACTGGCCCCTACATCAAACATGAAGGAGAGCAGAATGAGAACCAGAGCAGGTAGTGCCGCTAAGGATTAGAAGCCCCCAGATCTGTCCTACTTCCTTTTCACAGGAACTCAGGGCTGACATTGTTTGGATCCAGAAACTAAAATAATCCATGGGGGGGGGCACATTTCTCTGGGGGTAGAGAGGGGTCTTCAGAAAAGGACCTACTCTAGATTCTTGTGGTTAGGTAGAGCTAGACAGAGCTCGTTAGATGCCTTTGAAGGTGAGCACTGAAAACAGGTTTTAAAGGGATTTCACCCACCTCTCCCTCACCAGCACCCTGGTTCTGGAGTGAGTGTGCGCTGTTGCTTAGATCGATTTCAAGAAGCACTGTTTATAAGAGGCAACTTCCTAAATGGTCTAGGCCAGGAAGAGCCTTAGAGTAAATGTCAGACTAAGAAGTGATTCTTAACCGGGGGTGAATTACTCCTCAGGGGACATACGAAATGTCTGGAGACATTTTGGTTGTGACACCTGGAGATGGAGTTGCTACTGCCATCGGCGAGTAGAGGCCAGAGATATTGCGAAGCATCCTACAGTGCACAGGACGGTTTCCCAAATTACCTAAATGGTAATAGTGTTGCAGTAGAGAAACTGGGCTAATGCCGTTAGCGACACCTGGGAGATATGGGGAGCTCAAGAACAGACAGACACCCTTTCCAGAGAGTCAGAGGTGGGACTGAGCCAGGACCAAGTGAGAGTTTGTAGTTAAGGGAAGAAAGTATCCAAAGGAGCACAGGTCGGGAACACAGGTCCTGGGATGGCAGTGAGATGTCTGTGTTGATTGGTCTTGTGTGAAAATTAAAACTCAAGACTACTTTTTATTAGATCTGAGAGGACATGTGCTATAAAAGGAAGGACATGACCTGAAGTCAGTTCTGCTACCTACTATCTGAGTACCCTTTGGGATGTTATTTTGCATCTCTGAATCTTTACAATGGGGATAATAATATCTATAATATTATGAGGGTTAAACTAGATAATATATGTAAAGAACCTAGAAATATGTTTGATTTGTATGTGTAGACCACATTTTTTCATTCCATCCTTGTAACGCATCAATTTGTGGAAATTCATTCTCTCACTCATTTTCAAATGCAAAGTGAAGAAGCAGTTTAAGTGTTCTAAAACTGCTCAGAATGGCAATATTTTCATTAGATTTGTTCTTCAGTAGTGATATGTTGACTCAGTATTGTCCCAGTTACGTCGGTGGTTTTTTTTAGCTGACATCAGACCTAGCTAAGACCAGAGAATACTGAGAAGAGACCAAGCAGCTTAAATCTATGAAAAAAACAGGAATAAGAGAAGCTTCGGGGCTCAGGCTCAAACACAACATTCCATTACTCCTTTTAGTAATTATTTATTGAGTGCTTCCTATGAGCGAAACACTGGGTGGGCTTGGCACTATAGCTATAGTCACGAATAAGTCATGGTTTGTGGTAGATTAATTGCTAAGTTGACCCCATTTTCCACTTCTTTTATCCACACCTTTTGAAATGGGAACTTAGAACTGACCCCTTCCTGAAGCAGAGAATATCTTTCTAGCCCTTGAATCTGACTTGGTCTTGGGACTTATTTAGGCCAACAAATAAGTGTGACCAAACTGAGGAAGTGTACAAGCTGAGTAAGGATTTATTCCTTTTTTTACAGTGACAGGAGGCAAAGAAATGCCCTAACAGAAAGAAAAATGAGAGTTTGTCTCATAATTAAGTGTCATTTAGTGTGCATTTGGTAATATTCTTGTAACCAGGTGGTGCTCATGGACATAATTTCAGAACTGGAGCCCAGGTCTCTTGAGCCCAGAAGTTTCATGAACTGAGCCCTGCTCTCTCTAGTTTAAATTAGGCCTCAAGATCTGGAGACATTTTTCATGAGCTTGCTTAAAGTATTTGAAGTGCTACAGCAAGTTTTTTTTTTTTGAAAGGATATAAAACATTTTAAATTAATTTGTGAGGTAGCTTATTTTGATCCTCATGATAGTTCAGCATAAACACCAAGTTTAGTCCAAATATGGCTCAATTTCCTAATAATATGCCAGATACTGTGACTTCTCTCTAATTCATGGAACTAGGTCAAGTAGTATCCGAATCCTCTTGTAATACTACAACACCACTGTGACAAGCAAAATTCAGACAATAAGCAAGTGACTGATTGAGGCTTGAGATCTTCATTTTGTGGGGATTTTCATTTTTAATAATGTTTGTTTTTGAAGGATTTGGCCAAAGTACCAATTTCAAGGCTCGAATTTCTCTTTCACCAGAATGTGAAATTGATTCACACTGTATTCAAATATTATTAGTATTATTGCTACTGCTATTACTACTGCTATTACTTACACACACACACACACACACACACACACACACACACACACCTGTTCTTTAACAGTATTGTATGCCTTGCACTATGCTGTGCATATATAATATCATTTTCCTTATAATAAAGTTTTGAGGTTTGTATAGGATTATTATCTCCATTTTACAGATGAGGAAATTGAGGTTAAGAACCACTAGACAGGAGCACCTGGGTGGCTCGGTTGGTTAAGCAGCTGCCTTCAGCTCAGGTCATGATTCCAGGGTCCTGGAATCGAGCCCCGCATCGGGCTCCCTGCTCGGCGGAGAGCCTACTTTCTCTCCCTCTGCCTGCTGCTCTGCTTACATGTGCCTATGTCTCTGTCAAATAAATAAATAAAATCTTTAAAAAAAAAAAAAAGAACCATTAGACAATTGCCTAGAATTAGACAGAAAACAAGAGTGTAACCCTATATGTGAGGTCAGGATTCCTGAGTCTAAATTCAGTTTTCTGTCCACTATTCTGCTGCCTTCTCTATAAAATGGAGGTGAGATATTCCTCCTGCCCTACTCATAAGGCAGAGGTAGAGACAAATTTTTTTTTTTGCCCCAGGGGTACAGGTCTGTGAATCATCAGGCTTACACCTTTCACAGCATTCACCATAGCACAAACCCTCCCCAATGTCCATAACCCATCCACCCTATCCCTACCCTCCCACCCCCCAGTAACCCTCAGTTTGTTTTGTGAGATTAGGAGTCTCTTATGGTTTGTCTCCTTCCCCATCCCATCTTGTTTCATTATTTTTCCCTCCCTACCCCCCACCCTGCCCCCCAAGTTCCTCATATCAGAGAGATCATATGATAATTTTCTTTCTCTGGTTGACTTATTTCACTTAGCATAATACCCTTAGTTCCATCTACGTCGTTGCAAATGGCAAGATTTCATTTCTTTTGATAGCTGCATAGTATTCCATTGTATATATATACCCATCTTCTTTATCCATTCATCTACTGATGGACATCTAGGTGAGGTAGAGACAAATTTTATAAATGTTTTAAAGTATAATTTGAATATAATATATTAAGTGAGCCTGACAAGTGACTTTGAGGAGACCATCAAGGAAAGAGCAGAGATAGAGAAAGAGAAAAGAAAGAGATAGGAATAGGAAGCCAATGTCCATTCCTTCATTCACTCATTCAGCATGTATTAACCAGACATTTACTATGTGCCAAGCTCTCTTCTAGGCAGTGAGAATAGAGTGAGGATGAAAAGGACAATGTTCCTGTCTTTGTAGAACTAAATTCTAAGTAGAAGTTCCACACTGTAGTAAACAATTAAATAGGGCATTTACCAGTGGTTGTACATGATTTGGATACAATGAGTATGGTGATGTGATAGAGCCCAACTGAGGGGGCTAACTGTCATAGTCAGAATACTGCTTAGAGAAGGGGACACATAAGCCCCCATATCAATGTTTCCTTCATAACAAGAATAACGATGATGGCGGTGTTTTACACAACTTGCCACCATCTTCTTCTTGAAGTCCTCTCCTCTCCTGTTTTGACTTCCTGTTTCACAGTTATTTGAATTTCCTTCTATTTCAGCCCCCTTCACTGTATCTCTTCCTCCACCCGCCTCTAAATGGTGAGCTTCAGGAACATGTCCTGAATGGAACTCCTTACTTTCACTCTCAAAGCTGTTTCTCCCCATATTCTTCCAAATTTGAGGATGGCAGAGGAACCCACCCTCTTAAGCTTTGAGTTTTTCTTGATACACCCTCTCTTTCATATCTAATACATCAGCATGTCCTGCCTATTCCAACTGCTCAGATGATCTCTGCTCTCTCCTCTGCTCTGGAACTCTCTAGAAGACAGTGACAGATCTCTTTCCTGTACAGGTTCCCAAAATAGTTCCCAGCTTCCCCACTTGCCTTCCTCCATCACTTAGCAGCCCTTTAAAAGTATAAACCCCATCATATTACTCCTCTGTTTAAAGTCATTTAAATATTTTCCTTTGCAGTAGGAACAAAATCAACCTCGTCAAGTTGGTTTCAAAGATCCTGTATCATCTAGCTCCTGCCTGTCCCTCTGACTCGACCTTTGGTTACTTTCTCTTTTGCTAACCGTACTGTAGCCAGTTACCTAGCTTCAGAAGGATGTCATCTACTTAGAGGAGCCTTAATTGAACATTTCAGTTAATACAGATCCCTCTTTTATTCTGAATTCTGACACTATTTGTTTTCTCATAGAATTACTTATGACTGACTGACTTGTTCAATTACTTATATACTGCCTTGTTTCCCTATCAGTTACAAAAGATACCATGACTCTTGTTTACTGGTTTCTCTCTAGCATTGGCCACAGTGTCTGGTACACAGGTGTTCCCCTAGCTGTATGTTGAATGAATGAAAGAATGAAATGCTTCCTATATGCAGCCACCATCTCAAGCACTTCATAGTATCTTTCTCAATCCTCCAAAGTTTCAATGAGAGAGGCACTGATATGACTCTCAGTTCGTAGAAGAAGGAACAGAGTAAAGCAGCTTAAGTGACCTCCTCAATGACATATTGCTAGTTAGTAACAAAGATGAAGCTGCAACCCTGGTCTTTTTAATTCCAGAGCTGAGAGTCTTAGTCATTGTAAGGCTCTCCCAGCCTGCCACTCTGGGAGGCATTTCTTTGCATTGGTTATTCTTTCTTGACTTTGCTCTTCTCTTTAGATTCTGAAATTCTTGAAGGCTTTCTTCCTATATCGTCAAGGTGACTGCCCCAAGCTGAATACATGTCTGTACATGTGGGTGGATGGTGGTAGTAATAGGTCTTGCAAGTTTCTGCAAGTAAGCAACTCAGAAGTTTACACTTTTAATCTGAGCTTCTTTTTTGAAGACTTCTCTCAGGCGCGCATGTTACTGAAGAGGACTGACCAAGACCACAGCACTGTATATATTATTCACTGAAAGGCTAGTAGATTCCAGTCATGGAAATAATCGGGCACTTTGCTTACATTATTAATAATCCTCACTCTGACTTTAATGAGGTGGGTATTTTCATTTCTATTTCACAGTTGAGAAATCAGACTCAGGGAGGCTAAGTGATGTGTTTAAAGTTGCATAGCTAGTGCTAAAGCTAGGTTTTACTCCTAGTTTTGTGAAGATCCAAAGTTGACGTTCTTTCTAATATTGTTATATATTTTCCCTTGCTTCTATCTATCTGCCAAACTTTTCTAAAAATTTAGAATTTTTAAAAAGTTATTTATTCATTTTTCTAGCGAGAGAGAGAGCAAGAGAGCAGGGGGAGGGGCAGAGGGAGAGGAAGAGAGAGAATCTCAAGCAACTCCCCACTGAGCATGGAACCCAATATGGGACTCGATCCCACAACCCTGAGATCATGACCCGAGCTGAAAACAAGATTCGGATGCTCAGCCAACTATGCCACCCAGATGTGGGGAGCCTCGTACCCAGAGGGAGTTAACCGATTAAGCAAAGGCTCTCGGCTCCCTCAACCGAGGATCCGCACCACCCCTTAAACTGACTGGAGCAATGGAACGCTCTTGTTTTAACTGATGGAGGAATACAGCTTTGTTTGCCTGCTTATACCTATGTGTACACCTAATCTAAAATGGCCAAGGAGCATGACTGGCGCAGGGGCGTAGACGGGGGCCAGGAGAGGGAAGCTGAGGGAAGCAACAAGGAACTACTGACTAGACACTGGTCACGGGTGAGGAACTTGACCTAAATATTGACCTTGCTGACGTATGAAACATGAACTGATATATACTCTGTGCTATGAAAAATAAAGTTGACACTGTTTCAGCAATTGCTGTCAGTGTACCTCCCGTCCCCATCCTTTTGCAGTCTTCATTTTTCCTCATCCCCTTTCCCTCGGTTTCCTGGTCGATTGTCACGTGGGCTGCGACACCCAGGCACCCCTAAACATTTATAACTTAATAGTTATCTGTGTAAATGTTATACTAAAAATATATACTTATTTTTTTACCTCATTTTGAAGTTGAAATATTTTGACAGATATTTTTTCCACATGTTTTTACTTTCTGTTCCTTTATGCCTAATTACAAATATCAAAATCAATCAAACAGATCAGGGATTGGCAAAATTTTCTGTAAAGGGCCAGATAGTAAATATTTCATGCTTTGTGAACCATATGTCTCTGTCACAACAACTCAGTTCTGCTCCTGTATTGCAAAAGCTGTCATAGATAATATTCAAACAAATGAGCTTTTCCTGTGTTTCAGTAAAACTTTATTGATAACAATATTTCAATTTTTTAAATTATCATGTGTCATGCAACAATCTTTGCTTTTCGTTTTTGTTTTTAAAGATTTGCTAATGTATTTTACAGAGAGAGAGAGAGAGTGAGCAAGCATTAGTGGAAGGGTCAGAGGGAGAAGGAAAGAGAATCTCAAGCAGACTTGGCACTGAGCATGGAACCCCATGTGGGCCTCGATCTCAGGGCCCTGATCATGACCTGAACCAAAACCAGGAGTCCAACACTTAACTGACCATATCACCCAGGTGCTCCACAACAATCTTTGATTTTACCTAGATATTTAAAAATGAAAATTATAAATAAAAGAATATAAATGTAAAATAATAAATATTTTAAAATAAAAATAAAAAGTAAAAATTACTCTTAGCTCATGGGTTGTACAAAAATAGGCATTGAACCCATTTTGGCTTGTGAATCCTAGTTTTTGACTCTGAGTCAAATCAATAGTCTATAAGTTCCAGGATGGTTTTGATTTTCTTAATTTTTCTTAAAATTCCAAATGATCTCAGATGTTTTTTGAAATCCCTAACTCACTAAGTACATGAATTCTGAATTAAAGACACATGATTTCTCTTAAACACAAGCATTACATTTGCTCTTCAGTTGTAAAAAAGAGAAAAGGCATTAGGTGGAAATATTTCAATGATTAAAATTCAATTATAGTACCATTTTCAATGCCACCTACTGCTTAGAAGAGTCAGATAAATGAATTCACAACACTTATATAATGCCCTTCCTGCAGAATCCTTTTACCTTTTTCATAACACCTTTGAATATGAAATAAATGTCAATGAAAGTGAGTGGAATACAATGTGAGATGACTAGTAAAACAGAAATTATCCACAATGAAATCAGGTGGTGTTGGTAAAACACACTAGGTCTCATGTGGTCTTCATTTTTAATTGCCAGTAAGAATTTGATACTTGAACCACAGTCCTTTTCTCCAGATATTTTCATCTATATAATGGCATACCTTTGGCTTTAAAGAGATAGGTGTTTTAACTTTTGATGAGAAGGGCCATGGATGAGCATGAGCCAACGTTCGATCTGGCCACGTCTGATGACCTGGAGCTCAAGCAGTGCCCAGGCTACTCTGCAGGAGCTAGTCAGCTTGGCAGGTGGGTGGGAAGGGATGTGGCTGGAAGGAGTATTGTACAAGGGAAAGTGGAGGGGAGCGTGAGCAGCTGCCTCTCTCTGTGTAGGAACTCCTAAAGTCTATACCTGAGCCTTAACAAGAGAATAGTTTCTTCCATATTTGTGCAAAACACACCATAATTCAGCCCCTTTAGGCTTGAAGTGAAGACAGCATGGAAGGTCTTTCAATTTGGGGAACACATAGAAATTGTGGGTAGAGCAGCTGCAGGGACAAAGTTCTGTCCTCTTGTAGTTTCGAGGGCAGCGGACATCCACAGAGAGACAAAGGAAGCAGAGAAAGACTGCAGGGTGAGCAGACTTCAGAGTGAGGCCCTGCTGGGACACTTGAGTCTCCAGGAAGTCATCAGGTGAGACTACAGAGGCACCCCTGTTGAGTATGTAGGGATGACAAGCCAGATTCACTGAGCGAAAAATGTCTGATGTGACTTCATTTAATTCCATAGGCTTGGAGCTTGCAGGGTCCGGAGACAGACAAAGAAGCACAAACCAGGTAGTAGAAAACTTTCCAATAAAAAAGACTTAACTTTTTCTAGAGGATTTGCATATGTAAGAAGATTGGTGGTGGTTAGATTTGAGCTTTTCAGAATTCAATTTCTTCATTTTTGAAGTTGGACAATAATAGCATTTAATTTTCTGTTTTGGGAGAATTAAATTATGTCATACCTATGACAAGCTAAGCAAAATTCCTGGACTTAGAGATGTTCAGTTAAAGCAAATTTTTATTCTTATTATTTACTACTATTAACATTATTAATAAAACTAGTAATGGAATTAGTAGTTCAAACCTACTCTCACCAGATAGCTAGAGCCCCTGTCGAAACAGTATCCACAGGCAGTTTGGAGACACTGTTTCCAGGCAAAGTCTCTTGAAAGGAAAAAATATGGCTCAGGTGAGTATTGGAACTTGACTTACAGAAAATTACATGGACTCAGACATTCTCAAACCATGCTTTTCCCTGGACACATTATTTTCAGATTATTCCAAAGTTTAGTATGAATACCCTGAGTTCTTGATATTGCTTACCTCCCAAGTGGCCCTAATTTATTGTCTTTTAACGATTATAATGAGACAGGCAGAGAAAAGGATTTAGAAGAACCAGAATCTTCCAAAGAGAGAAGTTGGGCAAGGAAAAGCTAACTAAAGTAGGAAGTCCATAAAATGACCAGAATAAATTCCTATGGGGCAGCCAGGCCAGCAGGCAGTGTTAAGAGCTGATGGATCACTATCACTTTCTCTTGGACACCGTGGACATACATGTTGCTTTTGGGCAAATGCCCAGGAACTAGCCTCCACGGGTCACTTGTTGAGAATTTAGGTCTTCTTTGTCCAATGATTTGTCTTCATTTCCAATTATATCGAGACACTGAAGCTTAGAGCATTCTGGGCATTTATTTTTAACTGTTTTTTAAATCAATTTTTTATTTTGATAATATGTTCATTATAGAAAATTTGGAAAAATGCACAAAAATGCAAAAAAATTCCATAATCCCAACCGCAACAATGAAAACTGTTATCATGGTGTTATGTTTTTAATCTATTTTCCATACAGAACATTATTATTACATATAATGGATCCTTCTTTACAAAATGGTGTTATGTGGTACATAATTTTTTCTCGCATGTTGCTTATTTTCCTCCTATGATCCATAATGAACCACAACATTTCCACACCATTTAATATTCTTCCAGAGCTTGATTTTTCATGGCTACATGAAATGCACCATAATTTATTAATCAATTCCCTCTTTATTGACACTGAGATTGTGCCAATTTCTTTAGTGTAATGAGTAATACTTGGATGAGAACTTCTGTAGATAAATATTTATGCACATCCTTGATTATTTCCTTATAATAAACTTCTGGAAGTAAATGTTTTGGAAGAAAGAGTATGTACACATTTGAGGTTTTATTTCAAAATGTTTTATAGGAATATTGAATCTATATACATTCACTTTAGTATCACATAAGAGCATTTACTTCCTTACACCCTGGTTAACATTGGTAACTAATATGTATGTGTGTGTGTGTGTGTGTGTGTGTGTATACATATGTATACATATGTATATGTATATATATATTTAATTATCAATTGGATAGATATAAATGACATTTTATTGTTTATATTATTTGCATATTTACCTTGGTTACTGATGAAATAAATTTTTTTTCAGATGATTTATAGTCGTTTGTATTTCTTCCTTGTATATTACTAGTCTGGGTGCTCTGATCATTTTCCTATTATTTGATTAATTTAATTATCAATCTATATGAATTTTTATATATTAAACTTATTAGCCACTGTTTGTTATATATAATACAATAAAATACATATATAACAAAGTGTTTGTTATATCACTTACATTTTATCAGTTATTTTATTAGATACATTTTCCCACTATTTAGCTCTTAAGTCTGTAATGTTATTTTATGACATTGGATTGCCTTTTATTTTTATGTAAGTAGGTTCTATTTGGGTCTGCTCCATCTTCAGTAGCTTTCTTTTGTGTCTGTGTGCTGTCAGTGCTGTGGGTATATGCTGGCACTGCACTATTTTCCATATTCCTGAATTGTCACGATTTTTCCTTATTTATCAAATTGACTGGCTTCTTTAAATTCCCCTAAAGTTGCAATCTTGAAAGTGTAATCCTATATCATTTCTCCTGCATTTTTCTCTGCTTAACATAGTGTCTTGTGGAGTGGTTTTATTGATGCCTATAGATCCATTTTATGGAGTTGCAGAGTTGGTGGGGATTTTTGTCCTCTTTGGGAGCCTGTGCTGACTGGAGCAGCCCCTATCCATCACCTTGACAGGCATGTCTATAGGCTTCAAAGTGTCCAATATTCTCATCTCTTTTTTAAGACTTATGTTGGTAAGGTTTTTATCAAGAAGATAATTTTAGAGGATGTTTAAGTCCAGATACCTACTGTAAGTAGAATTCTAAAAATGCATTTTCCCCAAGATTTTCTGCCTTAATCCCCGTTACTGTGAATAGGATAAAATATCCCACGCATGAGTGTGGTATGCTCTGGGTCAAAAGGGACTTTGAAGATGTATTTCAGATGACTGATTAACAGACCTTAAGAAAGGGGGATTTTCCTAGATTATCTGGTTGGGCTAATCTCATTACATGAGACTTTTAAAAGTGGAGAGTTTTCTCAGGCAAGCAACAGAAGGAGAAGCAGAGATTTGAAGCATAAAGGAGATTTGATGCACAACTGCTGACTTTGAAGTTGGAGGGGTCCATATGTTAAGGAATGCAAGTAGCCTTTAGGAACTGAAAGTACCCCCCAACTGACATCTAGCAAGGGAACGCAGACCTCACCTTTACAACTGCAAGGAACTGAATTCTGCCAGTTCTCTGAATGAGCCTGAAAGTGGTTTCTGCCCCTTAGCCTCAAGTTAAGAACACAGGTTCTCTAACACCTTGATTTTGGCCTTGTGAGACCCTATGCAGAGAACCAAATCACACTGTGCTGACCTACAGAAGCTGTGAGATAATAGGTGGGTTTGTTTTGAGCCACTAGGTTTGTGGTAATTTCGGTTTTTCAGTAATAGAAACTTCATTCAATACCCACATTAGGGTTCTTATTTTCATAAGGGCACTGATGACATATCATGGCAGGTGAGGTATGGGCAGTAAGTCAGAGCTCATGTCCTCTCCAAAGGAGAGCCACCTGGTCACTGCAGGACAGAGAGGAGAGTGGGGCAGGAGGACTCTGGCCAATGTGGCCAATGGCATTCCTTCTTCAGATTTTTATTCCTTGCATAGATAAACCTGTAACACAAATAGGGGTAGGCTATCTTCTGGAAGCACAGGCACTTATCCACGCAGTTGCATTGCTGACTTTCAAAGGCTAAAAGAGTTTGTACTGCATATTACCAGTGCAGTAGCTTGGTTGGCAGTCCTGAGACATATCTTCCTCTGCAGTTATTACATAGAGAAGGTCCATGTGAATAAAACAGACTATGGCAGGAGGAGCGGCAAGATGGCGGAGGAGTAGGAGACCGATTATCATCAGGTCCCAGGAAT